>MU868372.1:42138-68226 GCA_036418205.1 Ostertagia ostertagi
TGTCGCCATGGATGCCATTTCGAGAGACATTCAGAAGCCGGTTCCATGGACGCTTCTTTATGCTGATGATGTAATGCTCGCCAGCGAAGATAAAAACTCTCGAGCAACAAGTGCAAACCTGGTCCGACCGCCTGGCTATGTTCGGGCTCAGGTTGAACGTCAAAAAGACCGAGTACTTGACCACCGATCCGTGTGAGACAGGCTCTATCAATATCAATGGTACTGAGCTTACACGCACAACGACATTCAAGTATCTTGGATCAGCAATCGCGGCTGATGGCAGTCTGGCTTCTGAAGCGAATTCTCGCGTGAGTGCAGCGTGGTCGAAATGGCGCGCAATGACTGGCGTTCTGTGCGATAAGAACATACCAGAACGGCTCAAATCTAAGATCTATAGAACCGTCATCCGGCCAGTCGCGATTTACGGTGCCGAATGCTGGCCTGCGACTAAAGAAGTCGAAGCCCGTCTCAGTGTGATGGAGACGAAGATGCTGCGTTGGACAGCTGGAGTCACTCGACTAGACCACATTCGAAACGAAGTCATCAGAGAACGATTCGGTGTGGCTCCAATTGCCGACAAGATGCGCGAAGCCCGTCTTCGATGGTACGGTCATGTTCTTCGTGCAAAAGATGACAGTGTCCGTAAGATCAGCTTCAGCCTTGACGTGTCCGGAAAACGGCCTAAGGGACGCCCGAAACAGCGCTGGCTCGATACGTTGCACACAGACTTGAAGTCGGTTAACATACACCCCGACCAAGCATTTAATCGGGAAAAGTGGCGTCAGCATATCAGAAAAGCGGACCCCGCCAACAAACGGGACAAACGCTGAAGAATAAGAGAAGAAGAAGAATTGCTGTAATGCTGCTTAACGATAAGCCTAGCGTAGGGACAAACAACACAGGAAAGAAGGCCTGAGAGCAGCAGAAGTAGCCATACTAAGTTTTCAGTACTTCGTGACCGCATACTTTATATAGATATTTCGGTTTTCTTTTGTTACGAAATATTTATTATGATTAGTAAGAAATCTACATTATACCCCCCGTGTGGTAGCGCTTACATTCTGTTTTGTCACTGCAGTCGTTTGGGAAATTAGGTTGTTCATTAAGTAGTCTTGTTGTAACGGGAAAGTTTTTTAATTTCAGTTTTATAACGGCCATATAGCCTTTCGGAAGAAAACTGTCTGCTGTATAAGAAAATTTGCTTAACTTTCACCGCCGAGTTTTTTTTTTTTAATTTTAAGCCTGCCGATTGGGAGGTCCAGCCGACGAAAATTAGCCAAACTGACAATTAGCTTCAACTCTATGTACTTTCCCTATGGAGAATCGAACAGTAATGCACTTTCTGCTCACTCGTTACCTTTTCTGAACATTCCGCTGATAGGTCGTCGAAAAGGATTTGCGTATTTTCTTTCGAATTTGGGTTTTCCGGTTGACCGGTAATTCTTTGAGGCACCATTGTTTTATATCAAGTGATATATCATTTGTGAGCACTTGTTCCTGGCTCTAATCGCACATTTGTTTTGTTTTTATATTCCTTGTTACTTAGGTCAAATTTTAGGCCCGCATGATAAGGTGTTCTCTGCGTACGAAAACGACCACATCACTTGGAAAAAATTGCCCGGAGAACAGGAAAAAAATCAGCCATATATTCCTAATTCAGTCATGACCTGTTCCCAACATTTCAAAAGTTCTTCATACTGTCTCGGCTGTAAAGAAATAACTTGAGCTAGATTCCAAAAATTGGCGCTTGACCGTCGAGTTCTGGTTGAAAATACAGGTCTGGAAAGGGAGCGACGTGACTTGTTAGGAAGCCTAAAGAAGAGTAGCGGCTAAGTGGATGGTAATAAGTAACGACTTCGTCCTTGTGGACGACAGGTAATTTTTTTTACAAATATACAATGGAGAAAGCGGCATATTTTGCCAAAAGTGTGTAGCTTACCGTCGAGACGCTGCGAGATAGGCCCACCGTCTAAGATCCAGAAAGTGAGCCAGATCGAAATACATTGCCGAGCGTCGCTCGCACTCGGAAACGTCAAAGAAATGTTAGAATGGAGAATTGCGGACTTGACTTATCTTGGAGCATTGGCATACACGATGAGGTGCCAAATGTTCTTCTCTGCTCACTCAAAGCCTTTCTAACACCCCAGCATTATAAGCTAGCGTCATAATACATATCTATGTATGGCTAGCACGGCTAGGAGGAATGATCGTTGAGAGCTGATTTATATTTTTAGAATGTGGTTTTTAGCTCGCTATCATATTGATTGGAGTTTTTCAGTATTAGAGTAAAGATTCATTAGCAATCAGGACTTTTTCTACTTAGGGTTGGGGCTTTTTTGTCTTTTCATAGCCTTCAGATGCGAGAAGAGGTTTCGTATAATGTATGCCGAAAGTTTCCGGCAAGGTCTAAGGTTTTGCCCTCTTTCTATCCAAATCGAGGTAATTTCGAGATAGCCCGGTCCTATTCGGAATATCCTACTACATATAGTTCCCTGGGTTATAGTCTGTGAATGATGTGTGGGTCTGGTTGCTGTGCGTGTTGTTTGTTTCGGAGGTCGAGTGGGGCACAGCGGTCCTTTTGGTTGATTTCAGGATATGATATAGGGGTGGGACGGGAACCTATGTTGTGGGGATAGAAAGTGTAACTACTGATAATATCTGACAAGGGACGTTAGATGCGGAAGTCCACGAAATGCATGGCGCGCGACCCAATAGCATTGAGACAATGTCTTCCGAATACGATGTAGCGGGTGGGACACAAACATATTCGATGGGGACCAAAAAGTGATAACAGCTGATAGGGGCTGCTAAGGAACGTAGGAAGGAGAATCTCACGACATTGAAAGCGCAAGGTTCAACAGCATTGAGGCTTTGTTTTGCAGAGATCTAGGGGGTGTGACGGTGAACAATAAGTTGTGAGGACAAGATCAGTGACAACGGACTGATTGGAGCTGTAAGGAGCGTTTGAGGCGAATTCACTGAAGTTCTTATCCAGATCTTTGATACGAAAACATCTCGTTTCTTCGCGATGTGGTCGTGATCCATTCCACCGCTAATCTGCCCGAGCTCCCTGTGTACCCGCGAGGAGGCCCGTCGCGCGGCATGAAAGCCGAGTCGAGTGACGAGGTCGCCCCCCAGCGCGATATGGGCGATGTAGGAGTACAATGGAAATTCTATGTACTTTGCGCAAATCGTCGTTGACTGCCTTTCTTGTCGTCGCGACAGGCTCTGGTGAGGGGACAGGTAGTCGGGTGTTTGTGGAAATACACTGGTGTGCAAAACTTAAGGACCAGATAGATAAATTGTCCTAACTTATTAACAATTAGATGGAATTGGATGAAACTGTACGGGCATAATGCTAGAAGCCCTACAGTCATGGGCACCGAAGTGGGCCTCATATGTCTTGCATCCGGCTTCAATGGAGCCTAAATAGAAAGCCCGTGGTGGCCACCCAGAACGATGGGTATCGTGGGGCAGGACAAGAGGGGTGAACTAAGCAGGGAGAAGTGACTGTGGAATGTAGTGGTGTTCTTGATTACATCAAGTCTCAGAGACAACACTAGGGTGACTTTACGCGAGGAAGAATCATTGGGAAACTGAAAAAAGGAAGTTGTGTCCAGGAGTTTTGTGTCAACCACAGCATTGTTTTTTGTGCATGAGAAGCAATGTGGACCGCAGCCACTGCTGTCCCAAGAAGAGGAGGTTGTGGGTCACGAACAACCGCAGCAGCAGGTGATTGCTAGGTTTTGCTACAGGCAAAAATGGACCCACGTCAGTCACATGCTGCAGTTGCAAAAACATTTATCAGGATTGTAAGGCATGTAATCCCAGTCCGGACAGTGGCGCAGTGACCGCATAGGGGTGAGTGATCTCTCTCATCGATCAACAATACCTGTATTCATTTGAAATCCACGCCTCGGCTGGGACATTTGGTACGAGCCGAGACATTGGAGATGGACCACCGAATTGAAAAATCGCGTATTCTTCCCGGTCAAGAGCAAACTGAATGTGAGTAGTGATTCTGGACTTACCTGCATATGGGGAAAATAGGAACGTGTAATCTACCCAGGACCATCGTTTAACATGATTGTTTTGGTAGTCCATGCGACATGATGTGGGGAGGCATAAAGTTGTCGGGGCGTACTGATCCCCAACTCATGATCGCGTTACACTTTCTGATCAACGTGATTGTGGTGTTGTACCCTTCTGTCATGTGCATCTTTCCAAGGGTTCCCTTGCCCTCAGCTTCAATCGTATGGAGGGCAGTGTGCGAGAGTATCGAGCAGCCTGGGTGGAAAACTCTTGAAAAGTGAGGATTTTCGGTAATTGGTGAAGCCATTTATTTCCTCCAGTCTAATTCTATGGAGCACGTGTGGCGTGGATTCAGATGAGCTATTGTAGCACATGACCATGTGCCAACAATAGTCCTGCAGTTGTCAATCGCGGTCTCCAAGGAATCGGTCGCTTCTCCTCAAGAACTCTTAACTAATCTTACGGCCTGTATGGGAACACGTAGCAGAGCATACTTGCAGTCCGTAGTGTTCATACACCCCATCAAGAACCAGCTCCTCTCTTTTGAATGTCTACCATGAGTTGGAGAAGCCTCACCTATCGACCGCTTCAGACAGGGTATTTGCAGAAAAATGTCTTTTCCAATCGCCCCTTTGCGCTTTTCTGTTAGTAACTCTCTGCACTGTACCGCAACATTTACTTCTATATATGTGCCAAATTTGGTCCACCTAGGTTAACTAGCAGTGAGATATCATGTGAAAGTTACTTCCGTCCTTAAGTTTTGCACACCAGTGTACGATAAGAATCGGAATTTCTATCGCATCACCGGCATAAGAAGTTATTCGACCGCTAAACTATCCCAATATCCAACATGGTAGATGTTTACGCTGAGGGCTGATAATAAGCAGCCCAAGTAATTGTATTAGTTATCCAAAGGTCATTCGGCTGCTAGACTTTGTTAGTTCCAGAAAAATGATGGATGTTTATTGGATTGCGACTATTAGAAATTACTGCTTCATCACTTGATTTCCTTAACACGTTGACGACAGCGCAGGACACATACGTCCCGCACTTTGCAGGCCATGTCGGACAACGCGGGACGTATGTGTCCTGCACCCATTACACTCATTTTTTTCGCGCACACGTGATTCTTTTTAGGTTTCTTGTATTCATTCCATAGGAGAAAACCTTAGCGTAGCTACAAACATAGTGGCTCTTAGAATGGTCACGTATGCTTCAAATTAGGGGAGGTTTTCTGAACCGAACGAAATCGTCAGTCTAGTTGATTTTTCGTTTACATTTTCTTTTCATGAATGTGAATATTTAAAGGGTAGTATAAGTCAATACGGAACCTCAAGGATGACAAGATATGTGTTTTGATTGCAACAATCGATGCAAAATTGCTTTTGACGTTCATTGCAGCTGATTCTGACAAATTTTGCTTTTTCACTATTTTTCATCCATATTTCGATCAAATTTCACTACTGTATCTCTGGGGCGCTTCTACGCACTGAAAAATACTAATCTAACTTTGTATCAATCATGTTTTATGCATTTACACGCAAAATTCGCCTGAAGGACCTGAGGCGGCGCGCTCGCAAAATCGCGCCGGTCCCACGCGGCCAAAGAAGCCAAAACTCGCGTTGTCGTCAACGTGTTAAGCTCACCCTCAAATTTCGCATTTCCAGAAAAGCAGTCATTTAGGAAATTTTTCTAGCATCATCAACGGATTCCCCAGCACGAATAACCCCCGTTCCGAAATTTTGGCAGCAGCACCATTTTTCTGAACTTTTTTATAAGAGTTTTTGTTTTTGCACCGTTTCATAATTATAAGCTCACCCCTGAGAAAATGAACAATTTCTCATGACGATGAACAGAAGGTGCTTGAAAAAGTGGATATCTGTCACTAGCAAATGTCCGGACTTAATTTTCGAATTGTTTCGTGGCGGTGAAGGGCCAAGATTTGCGCATTTCGACGTGCTGAGTTCGGCATAAGAGTGATTGCGAAATATACGAAAACTTCTCGCTCATCCCAAGAATTTTTGAAGTGCTACCAAGTATGTAAGGTGTTCCACTACTCTTGCACACTCACGTGCATTTACTATCAACGATTCGAGAAGAATTTTGAAGGCAGTTCCAAACAGTACCTTCTGTTGAATCTAGATTCGCTCGTAATTAAACACTTCTGTGTCGAAAAATAAAGTTGGGTAGGGTGAGAAGAAGCAGAGACATTGTCAGCAAGGCGGTGAAGATCGTCCCAAGGCTCACTGGCCACGACAGAAATGCACAGACCCCAGACAAAGTTGAACTTTGATAGAGATTCTTAAAGATAGGCCTTCGTCACGATGGCACCACACACCTTGATAGTCGCATTAAGATTATTTTTTCTGAATGAAGAAGCTTAATATGGGCAGTTTCAACGAAAACAAGCGCTTTCGAAGTAACTTTCGAAGGCAGACCGTTTGGTTTAGCGCTCGTTATTTCGGTGGAGGAAGTGTGGAAAGTCGGGTTGCTTTCTGTAATGATGTTATGATGATATTTCCCTTGAAGACCTGCAAAACGGACTCCACGATTTACCAATAAGTCTAATAGCAACATCTAGTGCCTTTTCCATGCCTGCGCGTCGTCTAAACCACGTCTTTCAACAAGAAATCTGCCGTCCACGTGAGTCTTTCAGCAAAAGATTGGCTGCATTCCGAAAACATAAGCGTCCAGCAGTGGGTAGCCTGCAGTCCGGATGTCCATCCGATGAAGAATGTCTAGGGCATCATCGCAAAAAAGGGCAAGCGAATAACCGCTACTCACAAAGCACAGAAATTCTGAAACAGGCGGTCATTAAAGCTTACAACGGGATCAATAAAGGAGAGCTTCGGAACCTGGCTCCTAGTAGGCCACGGAGGTCCTTCTGTCACACTTTAACAAGGCAGATTAAGTCTCTCACCTAAGTCAGTAACATAAATAAATTCTTCGCTTTTCTCAGGATGAGCTTATAATTATGAAACGGTGCAAAAACGAAAAAGCTTTTATAAAAAGTTCAGAAAAATGGTGCTGCTGCCAAAATTTGGATACGGGGGTTATTCGTGCTGGGGAATCCGCTGATAATGCTAGAAAAATTCCTGAGTGACTGCTTACTCTGGAAATGCAAAATTTTAGGGTGATATAATTATGAAACCACTAGCAAAAATTCCGAAACGAACCATGGTGGATGAGTTTCCAGAAGTTTTTTCAAGGGATGCTTTTTTACTTTTATGCTCAACTTTTGCAACAATACGACGTAGCACAAACTTGCCAGTCTTTATTTGCGTTCTTGTCATAGCTGTAGGAAGGATTTCTAGCTGTGTTGAGATCTTCTATTCCATGCTTACCGCTTTACTTCCTCTGTACATACATATGTGATTGAAGCTGCGCGTTCCTCTTGTTGTTAACCGTTCCCAAGTACTAAGCGCCATTCTCAGCTTCCCTGAACGCTTGACATGTTGTATATTTGTTTTTCATGAACCATTCAGAAAATTTCCTTGCTTAATAATGTTTTATCATCACGTCCCAGCGCTTCCTTTAAACTCAATAGCGCTTCGGTAACTTGAACGCAGAGTCAACCCTGCGTTGCGCAGTTCTCAACGGCCACGTTGCGCAGTTTCGCCCGATTAGACACGTTCTCTCGCGCGAACATTCACACTCGCATGCTCGAGCCGTCTGTGTCTCCGCCCATACAGCGTGCGTTGAGGATCTCTCAACGTGCCGTTGCGAACTGCGCAACGCAGGGTTGACTCTGCTTGAACATAGTTCACACTCCTTCCATTTTAGCGTTTTGATACAACGTGGCCTTTTTGTGAACGCTTTGGTCGCTCATCCTACGCTGTGTCATGTAATGAAGCCAATAACCAACGTACTCATTTCTGTCTCTCTTTTCACTTCTATTCTTCTGTGTTTCATTTCTTCTCCGACTAGTGCCCTCTTCATTTCTCCTTTTTTGAACTACTTAATAATCGATTGAGTAGATCGCAAAAGGTTAAGCGCAATTGCAGTGGAAGTCGCAAGAAATTTAGAAAATTACAGACGGTGCGCTAAAGAGTGCATATTTAGAAGCGCCGACTGAAGGGACTGTCTAGTAATTGATTTACGATAGAATTAAGCAATCTTGCCTCATTTGATACTGAAATAAACTTGTCGGTAATTTGCCTCTTTCCGAATTCCGGTGCACAAATCTGCAGCTTGATTTCCGTTCCTGCCCTTGATTGTTGCATCTCCGGATTTTCTCCCCAGCGTCGCTTTTGCATGTAGCTAGCCTTTAGTTTCCCATGAAGACTGCGAAATCCATGGGCAACGGTCTTCGCGCTTTGGTTTTTATGCTGATTGCTGCTGAATGACGATGACGCCGCTCACAACAATGCAACTGCGATAAACGCTCAGAAACCAGTAAGCGAATCCAATCTACTGGTGTTTAGATTGCTCAGGGTGGACGAACTCGACAGATGGGTAAGCCTGATTAGCCGTGGCTTCGGAGCCGGCTTGAGCTCTGGGAGCGACAAAAATTTGGATGTTCAAAATTAGATTATTCGCGATTCTGCGCGTGGCTCAAGAGTTTGCGAAGAGCCTGTGTAATTTTTCGATACTCTGCGAAGTACTAAGTCATCCAGAAAATAATGTCATTTTTGCGACCGCTTCTTCTGCGCACATTTTTTGCAGTGGTATTATATTATGTAGTTATATTTGGGAATGCATTTCACGCGCTATCTCAACATATGTCTGAAAGTCGACGCATTCAGCGATCAAAGTCCTTGTAGAAGAACTGCCATGAATCCATGCTGTTCCAGTGGAATCTGAAGCAATTGCTTAAATTTTTGTCAAAAGTCAGCTTAGAAATGGAATATCAAACTACGAAATCCGAACTAATCTATCTACTTCTGCAGATTCAAGTTGCTGGAACAACATTGATTCATGGCAGGAGCTCCTACAAGCACTTTAGTCACTGAATGAATTTTTGACTTGGCCATAAACAAAGGTCGTGTTGGTGTGATTTACTTTGATTTGCCTAAAACTTTTGATAGAGTGGATATTGACAAACTCTGCTCGATTTACCAGTTGGGTGAAACGGTCTATTTTTTTTTGATTGGATACGTGCCTACTTAAAGGCACATTTCACGGTGAAGAGGCAGCTCATAATAAGCGTAGACGTTGGCAGTATTGCAGAAATGAAGGAAAAATCATGAAAAACGGCCTAGTACCCGAAGAAAGAATCCCTACTTCGCCCGCTGATGTTCGCATTGACGCAACTCTCTTCGAAGCTGCCCTTCTTAGAGCTAATGCTCTGTTTGTAGACGGCTAGAGGGTCAGACACGAGAAGGAGGCGTTCCGCGCCGATGACACCGCGATAGGGTCATGCTAGATGTTTGGGGCATTCCCTCGCTGCAAACTGCTGCCCTACTGCTCCACATCAGGAAGGCATCTATGTATGTAGGTTCGTAGTTTGTAGAAATTACGCTTTCATCTTGGGTTCTCTACAACCCCTGATCTGGACTTTGAAGCTAACCGAGGAATTGTACAATAACTTGTAGAGTCTCTTCCATCATTTTCAAGAATATTCGTTATAATGACGTTCCCTTTTTCTGAAACTCTATCAAATTTGTTATGCCAGTATACGCGGATCACGATCTTGGAGTATGCGCATCAGAAACTCTAAGCTTGAATTGAAAAGGTTAAACTATCTATAAAAAAAATACTGATGTTTGGGCATTAACCAGATCCAGCGTACCACTTTAAATGCCAGAATATGAAGAACGTCCATAGCGCTTCAACCTTGAAGGCAAAAGTAGATTCATCCTCACTGTAGAAGCTTCTCTAGGGGCGGTGGTGCTAGGTCGGCTGCTGTAGTATCGCTACAACTTAGCACCTCGAAACGCATCACTAACAGTAAGGCATCTAGCGCCTACGAATTCAATCTATCGACGCCTATATGAACCATACCCGCCCATCGTTCGATATCTTCCCTGAATCGTATCGGTTGATCAGCTGCGCTCTCTCGACTTTGCCCCCTCTTCGCGACTAACATCATCCCTTTCGCTGTCTGATGCTTACAATTAGACTTCTCCGTGCGCCAGAGAAATTCATCTTTTCTTTGATGACTATTTCTTCCTTTTTCTCCAATTGTAGTCCATTTTGCATCTCTAATTTGGTATTCGAGTGCGATTACCACACCAAATTAGTCCTGACTCTTGCCTTTAAAGCCCTTCTATTGAGACGTGTTTTCAGTGATATTGTCTGCTGTTTCAAATTGCTCAAGGGCGAACTGAAGCTGAAGCCATGCAACTGCTGAATGTTTTGGTTTTTCCGGCGCACCAATGTACATATTTCTCAAGTTCGTCTGAGCTCGCCGGAAAGTATTAGGTTGAGCAATAAGTATCCGCCGTCTTTGTTTCGCTCATAAGTTTACTAACATTTCGTAAGTTGACTAACAAAACTAAGCAGAATCAACAATAAAAATCAACAAACGCTCTCGAACAGTCCTCTCTGCAACCGTGCCTTCATCCCAGGCTTCATTGATTCTACGAGCAGATGCAGAAGCATTCGGTTTCGAGCTCAACTTGCACTCATGTAGCAGGGCAATCTTTTTTGCTAGTGTGTAAGCTCCATAGTGAAGTAAATTCACAAGTGTTGTGCATCAAACTGGAGCGCTTTCAGTTTACATCATAACCTTTGAAACTAATCAGCAAAAAAACGAAAGAACCACCATGAGCATGAAAAAACCATGAGCCTGAAAAAAAAACGGAGGAGAATTATTGCTCAACCTAATAATGTAGTAAGGCTTACAGCTCCCTGATTCTTCAGAGAGCGAGATGGCTTCTGACTACCAGGACATATTCGAATATTTCGAATCGTCAGCATTTTCAAAAGAATTTCTGGGAAATTAGCTCCAGCTTCACTACTCCTTGGCATTCAAGACTTATAATATGTTTCAAGATTTTTTTCTCAATCGAGTATTATTTTGAAAGTTTCTCTCTTACGCTCTCACTGTCATCAACACGTAAAGAAAGAAGACAGTGATATGAGGTTTTCTGTTTGTTTTTTGTGCTTTTTTCCAGTTACTGATTCTACGTAACCCTCTATTGTATTTTGACTGATTGACCTCAACATTTTGTGAAGGAAACTCCACGTGAATGATTACGAGTAAACGAGGAAGGGTGGTTTTTTTTTGCAAAGGCGAGATTTAAACAATTTTGGATGCTTCTTCAGGCTGAGTTGGTCTTACAGGCGGGTCCGAAACTGAATTTTAGGACAGGGAATACCTAACATTTGAATTTTGAACGCTTCGGATTCTGTGCACATGCGCCTCGTCTAGATGTGGCGTTATTCCTATCGCCATCCGCCTTACTAAAGTGTTCAAAGGAAAAAAGTAATCTACTGAACAATTTGTCCATTTGATCGAAAAACTCCCTTATCTAGTTGCTTGGACGTTCCTTTTCCTTGCGTTACAGCCGATCAAACCTCATTTGCGCGAGCGGTGTTCTATTGATAAGATTTGGCGCACCTACAGTAGTGGCCAGAAATTTATGAACAAACGGTTTTTTCATGATTTCTCTTTTGAAAGTCACTGGAACGTCTCCAAATTTGCAACAATTATTAACTACGTGTTTTATGATCCACACAGAAAATTTCAACCTTCAGCTCAAATTTGGGTTTAGAAAATTTTAGATTTTTCGAAATTAATGAAGGCAGGTGAAAGATCACTTGATCCGTTTATTTGATTTAAATAATGTATAACCCAACAGAACAGTCAAGTAAACAGTCACTAACATTAAGCAAGTCTAGCACATTGCCCAGAACTCTCTAAAGTATTGGATACATAAACTGGATTTGAATGCGGGGTCAACTAATGAACTCACTCTCTAGTGGGGTCTCTCTCTGTAGTCCCGTCTTTTCGTGGCTCTTTCATTGACATACGAATTTGTAGGTCCTCCCCTAGTGGTTCTGTAATGTTTGGCTCAAGAGTCTGGCCTGGCTGGTCTTTTAAAAGCACCCCATGCTGTCGAAACCACTCCTGCATGTGAGAGGCCCGATGCTTTGAGTCGCTGCTCTGCTGACAGACAAAGTCCAGGTCGTGTGGCAGCCATGTCCTACGGATACATGACACCTTCCAAAACATGACAGCAAACGTCTGCCTTCATCGCTACCTCAGTCGTGTAGCGTGGTCCCACTTTTTTCCAAGGCAACCTTATCAAGCCTCCGCCAAGTTTCACAATTGGCAGCTGATTCTTTGGATCAAAACGTTTCCCTCTCGTGGTGCCGTACATTACTAGTATCCTTGCTGTCATGCATCAGTAATATGTTTTTGTCATTCCAGATGACCTTAGAAACCTGTATCAACCTTCGTTTCAGGCTTAGTCAATCACATTCTACTCCCACCCACTTCACAGCGAGCGCTCTTCTTAGACTTTGAGAACTAAGGAATACGTAGTATAGACTTAGATTCTAGAAGATGTTATGTATCCGTAGACATGGCTGCCACACGACCTGGCTTTGTCTGTCAGCAGAGCAGCGACTCAAAGCATCGGGCCTCTCACATGCAGGAGTGGTTTCGACAGCATGGGGTGCTTTTAAAAGACCAGCCAGGCCAGACTCTTGAGCCAAACATTACAGAACCACTAGGGGAGGACCTACAAATTCGTATGTCAATGAAAGAGCCACGAAAAGACGGGACTACAGAGAGAGACCCCACTAGAGAGTGAGTTCATTAGTTGACCCCGCATTCAAATCCAGTTTATGTATCCAATACTTTAGAGAGTTCTGGGCAATGTGCTAGACTTGCTTAATGTTAGTGACTGTTTACTTGACTGTTCTGTTGGGTTATACATTATTTCAAATAAACGGATCAAGTGATCTTTCACCTGCCTTCATTAATTTCGAAAAATCTAAAATTTTCTAAACCCAAATTTGAGCTGAAGGTTGAAATTTTCTGTGTGGATCATAAAACACGTAGTTAATAATTGCAAATTTGGAGACGTTCCAGTGACTTTCAAAAGAGAAATCATGAAAAAACCGTTTGTTCATAAATTTCTGGCCACTACTGTACGCGTGCATCAAATAAACAAACGAATAACTAAAGTTCGGTTGAAATGCAGCAAAGACAGCTCGATTACAAAGTGGTATGAGCCACAGAAAAGCTACCGAAAGAATTCTTCGACCTAGTTTTAAAAGCTTCGCCATGGAGAACTCACCCATCAAGCTGAGTAAGGTCGCTCGGTCGTTTCTGCTCTGGATTAGTCTAAAGTGAAGGAATTTGGAAAGAAGCACTCGTATTGCTGCGCGAAATAGCGTAGTACCCAGGTGCAGTGTTGGGGAATGGGATGTCGAAGATGGATCAGGGTTTCAAGACGACTAGAAAAGATCCTTCATGACAGTCGGAGACTCAACCGTTGGCTGCGTTTAGGGGATGACATCTTCCCGACCCAGAATATGTCAAGAGAGGATCACGCCGGGTATGTGGTGGCCTGCTTCGGGCTTGAATCACGACTGCTCCTTGAAACTCGTTGAAGCAACCATGGCAGTGGAGAAGTCCAGCAGATGGAGCAAAGTAGCGGCTCCATAACTGCGGACTTTTATGCAAGGGAATTAATTGTACGTGTTACACGCGTACCTCATTCGCGGAGATGGTAAATTCTACTGGACTTCATTCCGAGTAATAACGTTTGCACCCTGCTGAGATAGGTCGTAATAAAATAAGGTGCAAAAACTGACACTGTTTTCAGGACGGCCTAGCATAATGCCTTTTTGTGGAGCGCATTTTCTTGCAGATGCTGTCTAGTTCTATTTTTGGAACCTGTTCCCTCACATGACTCATGTTTCATTTCAGCTCGAGCCGTTGGGCACAGAATGTTCCACTGATTTTCCTTTTGGTTGCCGTTCGGTTTGTCCCGAATTCCGCAAAAAGCAGCCGTCGTGCTGCTAAAGAAATCGAATGATCTTTGTGAGACCCATACTTGCTGTGCATCCTTATTATATGTGATGGAAGTCGATCACCTGGTCCTCACCTCATCTACGCGATGTGTATTAAGCTCATTTTGAAAGTCGTGACAGTGATTTGAGGCGATTATACGCTCATACGTAAGAATTCACACAGAAATACAAGCAGTTAAGTTTCCGACAAGAGGTTAATTTAATGACAACTGATTAATTTCACAACTGCGACCATACAAATGGTCAGTATAAGACCTTTGTTACTGGTTGCAGATTTACCCACTAATGTTCTTTTGTTATAAGCGGAATCAGAAGCATTTTGATGAAAGAGAGAGAGCGAGAGAGAGAGTAATTGGATAGGCACTAAACTGTTTTGCTCATTGCCCGATATTTTTGTAGCAATAATAGAATTTGTATTTTTTGGATCATAGGATATTATATTCAGATGACACACTAATTGGTTCTCCTACACTTCTAGTAGTCACTCCTCACCACTGACGCTTCTCAACACCCTTTGTCCCTAACACGTTGAAGACCACGACGCGCATGCGCGTCAGAATTTCACCCGATTCTGGCTCGATTTTTGTCGATTTATTTGGCCTTTTTCATATTTCAAAACTGTGTGCATGCGTTATCTTATCCGAAAAACTGTGCGTCAATTACCAGTAGTGGAATTATTGAAGAAGTTATGACGATTGTGAAAAAAATAAACAAAAAGTTGCCGAGGTACACGATCAAGGGGCTGTCGTAACGTGTTAATGCACTCATACATGAATACACAGAGTCCACCTTCTGGCGATCAGACCGGCCTGAATTCGATCGGCCAGGAGCGGCAATGGCTTTTTATAATCCAATATCAAATCAGTCTCCAACTCTCCCTTCTTGGCTCTAAACTGCTCCGGACTCGTCCCTTGGCTGATGTATTCCACCATAAATTCCAAGCTTCACGAATTTTCAAGTTCTACGAGATTTTTGATTAATATCTTTTATAAAGATTAGTGCCTCCGCTGAATTTCACCTGATACTTTGTTTATTTGTGATGGCTCATTTTTAGGTGTCGTTCTTCTCGAAATATCGCATTCCAGTTGAATTCTAAAAAAGGGGAGCTACCGCGGATTCAAACAGCATCTTCCAGCAGCGCAAGCAAAAATACAGGCATTAATGATGCTAGTGTGGGAGCAGCGTGACTCTCCACTAAATCCCAGAATAACTATCTATACACGACATCAGTTATGACTCACCACTGGGGGTAAGAAAACATCGGTCTATTTTCGGTGAATAGATGCATTCAGCAAACTCTTGCAAGGTGAGTGACGCAATTTCCCAGATATTCTTTGAGAAAACTTTCCGTGCAGCAACTCAATTCCCAGCTTGAAGTTTAAATAAAAATGGAAGTAGGAATTAGCAAAAAGGACTCACCCACTACTGAATGCCCCTGCCTGACAAGAGGAAACAATTCGATGTTTTCTTTCACTTTCATGTCTAGTCTGCAAATGTTACTAGAATTCAGATTATAAGCAGAAGTTATTGCATCTGCCACACTGCTGCTCGTTTATTTGGATACAGCTGTATGACGGCTCACAGATAAATATGCAGAGCAAAATAAAAGTAGAGGTATGATGAGCAGCTGAGAAGCTCGTTGGCAGTCGTCGCGACGGCATCTGTGCAGTCCTATGAGCAGAGTCAACCCTGCGTTGCGCAGTTCTCAACGGCCACGTTGCGCAGTTTCGCCCGATTAGACACGTTCTCTCGCGCGAACATTCACACTCGCATGCTCGAGCCGTCTGTGTCTCCGCCCATACAGCGTGCGTTGAGGATCTCTCAACGTGCCGTTGCGAACTGCGCAACGCAGGGTTGACTCTGCCTATGACGTTTTATCTGAGCCCTTCGGTACATGATTAGATTCCGTTTAGCTCGCACGGGAAAAATTCTATGTTGCCATAACCATTGAACATGTAATTCTATACTTTTGTAAGTTTCATAGAAAGTTGATATATCAAAGCTGCCTGCACATCGCACATCGGTCAAACTTTTCCCTTAGCAGAATTCATACTTTTTCTCAAAAGCTGTCCTACACGCGGAAGTGCAGAGCTTGCGCTGCTCTTGAGCATTCTGGCAGAAGGCGTACAAGTTCCTGCTTTGCCTTCAATTTTGCTCCCTCCAACAACTTAGCTACTTAGTTAGTTACAAAGCCTTCTAACAACGCAACTTCCTGACGCTTGCTTGTATTTGTCTGTATAGAGGGTTTGTGCACTTCGTAACAAGCTTGAGCGTCATTTACACATGAATGCACATGAGTAGCCATGAAGTAGTGCTTCCAACAGACTTTTCTCGAAAACAAGTAGCATCTCCTTTCAAGTTCCAGGGAACCCCGTAACCTTTGCAGCGCGTTTCATTCCAAACCTTTCGTTTTGACCGATCTACAAGATACTGGGGCAGTTGGCACAAACAGCATGAATCACCTTCGACAATCTCTAACCTCCGAACTTATCTCAATCTCAAGAATCTCTCTAATCTTACACAGCATTTCTTTCAAACAAAGCGATGGTTCACTTTTCGATTTAAAACGTTGACGACAGCGGGAGGCGCATGCGCTTCGTACCCAAATCACTTATTTTAATCGCGCATGAACTACTTTTTCTCTATTTTTTTCTGGAAATATTAAATAGACCACACCATATAATGAGTACAGACGGCGCGGCTCACCGAGTGGTCACATGTGCTTGACGTTAGCGAAGGTTGTCCAGGTCTTATGAATTTGTCGATGTGGTTCTTCCTCGTTTTCCTTATATTCCAATAAAAAACAGCGCAGTGGAAGTACAGTCCTAGACCTATGAATCGAAATATTTACTGGAACAACCCGTCGAAAATCTTTTTGAAGTTCACCACAAAAAAGCAACCAAAATTGTATTTCCTCTGCCATTTCTGATAAAACTTCCCTATTGCACCTCGACAACTCAAACACACTGAGTATTGTTGAAAGGATTTTGTGGCATCTAAGTTTTGCGTACTTATCTCAATCCACTTTAGTGAGGCGAAGGGGCGCTTGCAAAATCGCTTCGGTCCCGCTCCGCCAAAAATCTCAAGACGCCAGCATTAATCTCCATTCACATAAATTTCTCATGTGAAGGACACCGTTCGTACGTTCTCACCGTTTTGTTGTTTTTTTTTACGCTTTCACAGTTTTCCAGGAGAAGGCTTGCACTAAAAACAATTACCGCGGAGCGTAGACAAGGAGCCGTTGAGCAAAATTCAACGGAAAGGTCATCTGTGGCCGGTGCAAGACTTTACGAATCCAACGATTTGCTAGTAGTGAATGACTGAGTCCGTAGTCTGACGCTAGCCTTTGGTGGAATACGAGTGCGTGTTTCATGGAGTGCAAGGTGTTTGTCTTCAAGAATAAACACCATTCACATGGATGGGTGCCACTACTCGGCTGGATTGCGTGCCTTAGAAACCTACTGAATGTGATAGCAAACGCAGTGAGAGGCTGAAGTAGATTCAGTCTTGCGTGTTGCAAAGCGTAACGGTCATCTACTGCTGTAACCGACCATTGTCCGATCCCTCCCGATGTGCGTGCAGCAGTTGTCGTTTGGAACGCTCCCTATGCAAGTACTACAACACAGTGAGCAATGCAAGCAGTGAGCAATAGGCTGCACTCGTTACACTTTGAACTTCTTCCAGATGCGGTAGCTCTTCTTCGTGCAAGGTCATTCATTTGTATAATCCGGCTATAATGTCATGTAAAACACTATCACAGTGCACCGTAACTGAAGTGCTCGCTGGCTGAGACTAATTGTTTTCTACCATACGTTAACGACTCGCACCAATCGGCGCCATACCCAGGCGGATCTCGTGTAATGCACCTTTCCGTGCACGACTGGAAAACATTTGGTAACATGTCACCACATATTCACCCAATTCTACCCAGTTTGATGACGTCATGTTACTTAATCTACTTCGCACTTGAGTTTCGTACATCAGCGTATTACCAGCATGGGCAAGGAGGCGTGGTTGCATGAGGTACCACATACCGCACACGCAGCTTACTCCTCATCGACTCCCGTTCAAGCCACCCATTCGTTCATCCCTTCAGAATCGATTAATTGCGAACTAAAACCTGGAATCACACGAACGCCGCCTATAGCTCGTATATGGTACATGCCAAATTTCATAATAACATCCTACGAAGAAAATCGGAAAGCCAGAAAGCAAGTGACCAACATCATACGCACCACCTTGTTTTTTACTGTTTGCATGATGGTAGATTCCGTTCTTCGTGCTCTCCGATTTTATCGTATTGGTAGAAATGGCCACATCCAAACTGCCGATCTGCGTGGGTCAAAGCAGGGTGTTGGAAAGGGGGAGGGAGGCGTCTTGCATTGATTCGTTAAAGCAACTCCCAGCAGGGTTTGTTGCTTCCAATACTGAAGGATGCACGTACCCATGGAGAACATATGAAGTATCATAAGAAAACTCACCGGGAAAAGCGCAAAAGGGCATGAAACTCCTCAAAAATGGGTGTGGTTGGAAATTTCTTCGGGACCGCCCACTTGCCAGCCGTGATTGGCTACGGAGGCATTCGTGCTCGTTTTGGGACCACAGGGAGTATTTGAACTCTGTCCTTTAAAGTAATCAATGTGATCCTGCCTGTTGCACTGGAATTGTTTCTTTTTTGTTGTTGTAATGTTGTTATGTATAGTGTTATGTAATTATGTTAGTGTTATGCAACTGGAGCGCATTTAGTGCGGGCAAGTTCAGACAACTCGTCCAACGCGCGTCTTCCCACATCGCTAAGCGCAGAAGGGGAGTCCCTGTTTAAAGCCCTGTTCGGCGTTTTTCTTTGGTTTTTTCGTCACTATCGGTCAAATTGTCGCCTATAACTACATTATCAACGGTATTTACCCCGCAAATTCGTCCTGGATTGTTGCTTTAATGTTGTAGCGCCTGTGGTCAACGTTGGTGTTGGGTCGGTTGCGGGATCATTCTCCGAGATGTCTAAAGGTTTGCAACCTTCGCAGGCTATTCCCTTTTCTCTACAACCCTTTCACTGTCGATAAGAAGGGCTCTTAGTGCAAGATAGCGATTTCGCTCATGATACGGTGAACCAAATGTTCAAACCCATGTGTGACGGAAGCCTTGCAGGCAAGTTCCTCCGTTGACTGTCGTCCAGTAGCTGTTTATCGCATGGGGCGGTTCATGCCCAACAAAGCTAGACTTCTAAAAGTAGTTTTTCCATCATCTTTCTTTGTCTCATTACTGATTAAGAGAGCTCCTCTTCTCAGATATTTTCAAGAGAAAGGTATATTCGTTCGGCCTTCGCTGCCTAAGGTAGAACGTGACCGTTTGAAAGCCGAAAGGCTCTCTCGTTTGACTTCCCGTGTATCGTCTTCCGTAGGCACTCAGAATGTTCAAGTAGGATCTTCCTCTCCCATTGTTGATGCTGGTGTTCTCAATCACAGTGTAGGTCAAGTTGGCAGTTCTAATTTTGAGAATGCTGCTGTGTCGGGAAACTTATAAGGCCTCAATGGAAATCTGAAGCATTTGTAAGTTGCATCGTGGCCAATGTCAGATCAGTTGTGCGTAACTTGGATGCAATTGCTCTATTTCTCAAAAAGAAATTGATATTATTGCATTAACCGAAACCTGGCTAAATCATACAATAGATATATCTCCATTACTGAGTAATAGTTGCTCTAAGCACACATTGATAAGATGTGATCGTGAAAGTAAGAGAGGAGGAGGGGTAGCTTTGCTGATTCGGAACTCTCTTGTACCCGAAATGATTTTCAGGGAATCAGTCACGAAAGGTTACGAGATTCTTTGTTGCGACTTTCATACTGGTGCTAATTTGACACGATTCATTTTGGTCTATAGAGCGCCTAGTTGTACATCCACCCTGACAGAGCAATTGCTCAAAGCTGTTGGTGATGCGATGTCTTGTGGTTCACACTGCATTGTAGCTGGTGACTTCAACATACCCGATATAAAATGGAATAGCACTCCCTAAAATAAATTCCGGTAAATCTGTAGCCCAACAATTTTTGACGTTCTCCAGAAATTATGGGCTTACGCAGCTGGTTCGCGACTGTACTCGTGGTAATCATGTTCTCGATCTTGTCTATCCAATGATGCCCGCTTAATCTCGCAGCTGAAAGTCGGTTCACCTATTGGTTCCAGTGATCACTTTTCGCTTCATTTTAAAATTAGTGCATGCGTAGCAACTTATTCTTCAGTTTGGAAGCGGAACTTCGCAGCAGCGGATTATAATACGATTTTATCATACCTAGAAGGAGTTGACTGGTTCGGTTCTCTTGATAGTGTGGAATCGGTGGATGCGAAATATGAGTTGTTCATAGCCATCCTTTCTCATACCATTGAGCTCTTTGTACCAGTCAGCAAGTATAAAGCAAGGCAATCAAATCTTCCGCCTTATTTGGAAGCACTGCTACGCAAGAGGGAAACCATATGGGAAAAAGCCAAGATTTCTAACTCCGTTGAAGACTGGGAGTCTTTCAGACGCATTAATAATTCCTTTGAGGCTAGGCTGAGAAAATCAATGGATCCATTGAAAAAAAGGTTGTATTATCGCGCTGCAAAGGTGCGTTTTTCAGACTGGTCAAGGCCAGGTTGAAGAGTAAGCCTAGATTGCAAGCGCTACGTAATTCTTCAGGGAGACCCATCACTGAGAGAACTATTGACGTTCACTTTTGAAAAGTTCTTTGACGGTAGTGACTGTGTGATGCATACACCAGTAATGGCAGAATTCCCAACAATGGAAGATTCTGTTTGGTTTCACAGGGATGAGATTTTAGAAGCCCTTCTCAAATGGCCTCATTCAACGTCTCTAACCCCGGATTTCATACCTCTATCTTTCATAAAGAAAGTGGCACATGTTATAAGCAGTCCATTGGAGTACATTTTCAACATGAGCTTCATGAAATCAGAAGTCCCTATCAGATGGACCCAGTCTCTCGTCACTCCATTACCTAAGAAACCACCATATACCGAGGCCTGCAATTACAGACCTGTCAGTATAACGTCAGTATTTGCTAGGCTTTTGAAATTTTTTTGAAGAACGTGTTTCACTTGCAAAATAACTTCCGTTATATCTCCCAATCAACATGGCTTTCAAAAAGGGCAGTCAACGGTTACTGCAATGATACAAGCGCTCAATGACTGGACTAAGTACTTAGACGAGGGCAAAAGTGTTGACGTAGTATACTTTGACTTCTGCAAAGCCTTTGATAAAGTTCCTCATGTTAAGTTACTTCACAAAATGAAAATGGTTGGTATCCATCCTCGGATTATCGCGTGGCTTCAATCGTTTCTTTCCAGGAGGGAGTTTGTTGTGCGTGTTAACTCATCCTTTTCTATGCCTAGAGCGGTCACCAGCGGGGTACCACAGGGCGGCGTTCTCTCCCCATTTTATTCAATATTTACACGTATGATTTATGCATCTCCTTTCTATGCACCCTACCAAGTTTTGTGCATATGCGGACGACTTGAAACTATATCGATCTATAGAGGATCCTACGGACACTAGAGCACTACAAAAAGCGATTGACATTGTGAACGAGTGGTCTCAACAATGGGATCTCCCTCTTTAAAGTCGCGAGTATTACACCTAGGCCCACATAATGCTAAACACTCCTATAGCATTAGTCTTAGCAAAGTAAACGAAGTGCAGGACTTGGGATTTTTGATCACGGATAATTTGAGCTTTGACGCGCACTGTAAAGTAATAGCCAACAAAGCTACAGTATTAGTACATAATCTGTTTAGAGCTCTTTCTACTAAGAACACCTCCGTTCTTCTTCAGGCTTATAAGACCTTTATAAGGCCGATCTTAGAATACGGCACTCCCGTGTTCAATCCGTATAAGCTTAAAATAATCAATATGTTGGAAAGAGTTCAAAATAATTTCACCAGAAAGCTTATGATACGCGCGCTAGGGTTTTTGTATGATCAAATTCCTTCCAGTGCTGCTAGAAATAAGAACTTTGGTTTGTCTTCTCTCGCGTCTAGGAGAAAGCGGAATGATCTACTGTTTTTCCACAAGCTCATCCACAATGAAAATTTCAAACTCGAAAGCTTTGTGTCGCTTAGGGCATCTGTTACGCGTGGTGGTACTATCAAATACAATGTTGGTAGAGCTAAGCTAAATTGTAGACGTTATTTTTTTACCCATAGAACAGTTCCTTTGGTCGAGAAGTTGAGCAAGATGCAACCAATGTCAATACGTTACAACGTTCTCAAAAAGACTTAAGACAAATGCCAGAGTTCATTAGGCCTTGCATGATAGTCGTGCTAATAATTTGTTTGTTTTTTTTCAAATTTTTATTCACAATTCTGTTCGTTGGAGTTGTTGGTTTTTCGAATAAGTGTTCGAACTTTGTTCACACAAGTTCACTTGTGTAATAAATAATAATAACAAAATAAAATTAATAGCTTTGTATATGATTAAACTGTTCTATTTGTGAAATTAAAATTGTTTTTGTTTTTCGATCTCAATATTGTTATGTGTGCTTTATTCAAAATTTATTCAGGGGGTGGGAGTCAAAGAGTAGTTTGGTGGTAACTTGGTGGATAACTTGGTGAACACCTTCCACTATTACGAATTGTCAATGGCTCAATGGGAACGTTCCACGCTGCCGCTGGCAAGGTTGCTGGATCAACACCGCTTGGAGTCTAAGATTTGCAAACAACATCCGTTGCTTACCTGTCATCAACATCTTCCAGTGCTGTGATCGAGTGATCCCTGGTGCAGCGGCAAAAACCCAGGCTATGAGTCTATCATCCAGGGTTCAAGTCCGAGAGTCGCAAGTTTTGTAGTGTGGCGAGGCTGGCGGTTTCAAGTAGGGTCATGTCCATGTTTCCACGTTCCTTATTCCTCGTCAATAGGTGAAAATCACCACATTCGCTTGTCAGTCTAGGGTCCCTGAAACATATGCCGACAATGGCGATTTTGTGTCGTTAATGATAGCAGGCGATGAATGAGCATTGATTGATAGTCAGTGGAGGTCATTCGGTGGATCGTGAAGACCACCTCTAGCTTGCCACGTCAGCTAAATCTCGTGCAGTATCATTACCGAACTCCTCTCCGAGGTGATGGGGTCTTTGCTTGTACCTTCCAGCCCTGAATTTTTTCCCGAGGAAATCTTTTCTCCTGCAACTGTTTATTACTTGTGAGCACATAAGTATCATTATAACAAAATTTGGAAGCTATTCGATCACAAACTAAGAAACTAGGAAGCTTTGAAAATTGGCCCACCTTCTTAGTTTTTAGCTTATGTCGAAAAAAATTCCAAATTTCTTAGTTGTGCCGAAAAAGTTTATGATCTTGCACAATTAAACCTAACGTTTTTGATAACCGAATGAATATATGCCAGTATATATGGCAATACAGAAATGACTGACACCTACCTAGCGGCTTGCTGAGACCTACGTAGACCCATTGTTGCACTTGTACACAGTGCTTGTAATGCTAACAGCAACACAACCAAATTGGGGGTTTAAAGCACAAATAGCATGGGGAAGGTCGTCCGAAATAACCTTAGCTTGTTACACTAACTCAAACAATTGTGAAATTAGTGATGATCGCAATAAGTAATACTCTAACAAAATTTGGACGCTTCGTCCGCAAACTAAGAAACTAGAAAGCTTTGAAAATTGACATAGCTCCCTTAGCTTTTAGCTTATGTCGAAAAAAATTCCAAATCTTCTTAGTTGTGCCGAAAACGTTTATGATCTTGCACAATTAAACCTAACGTTTTTGATAACCGAATGAATATATGCCAGTATATATGGCAATACAGAAATGACTGACACCTACCTAGCGGCTTGCTGAGACCTACGTAGACCCATTGTTGCACTTGTACACAGTGCTTGTAATGCTAACAGCAACACAACCAAATTGGGGGTTTAAAGCACAAATAGCATGGGGAAGGTCGTCCGAAATAACCTTAGCTTGTTACACTAACTCAAACAATTGTGAAATTAGTGATGACAGCGAATGAAGTGGCAGCAGCACCGTTGTGTCCGTTGATGAACCTTTTGATTACGACCCCCTCCCAACTCTCATCGGAGCAAATACGACCCCCTGTCGAGGATTTCCTCGACCGTTATTCACCCTGTTCATTGCCTTAGCGCAGCCGCACTGCTGAGGTAGCAAGCCTTACCCTGGGTGTTTTTAACAGGTTCTCTTCCTTTTCTTGGCTGTGCCAGCCTATTTCGCACCAACACGTTCATATTCGTGCGCGAGAACAGCATCGGTTTGATCTTGGGACCTGCTTTTGAAGACTGCATTAGGCCAACGGCAGTCGTAAGACAGTTGCTGCTTTGATATTAAGTGCAACTTAAAGGATAAAGGATAAAGCATTTGCCGTTGATCAATCCCTTTTTGGGATGCGGCACGCATTCTACTTCCATTTGTACATTCGTAGTGGCGTTTGAATGCGATGTGGCCTATACAATGACTTGCGGGGGCCAGCCGATGTACAAGTCAGTGTTTTTATCCTCCCAGACAAGTCTGGTACCAATTAACCGACCCCGGAGGGATGGAAGGCTTGGGCGACTCACGACCCAGGATTTGATCCCCGGACCGCTCGCGTGGTAAGCGTGCCACTTGCCACTACACCACTTCCGCCCTGCTACTGACAATGAGTACAAAGGAAATATAGGGTTGGCGGTGGCGGCTTCATTACCATGTGCCGGGGGTGGCGCATTAGCTTCCAAGGCACCTCCGGGGCTTGTCACGCCACTGATGCCGCAGTAACTTTCCTACGCGCAAGGGCCACCTATCATCTTCCTAGACACTTCTCTACCTTCTCCTCTACCAATCTTTATCGCTATTCTTTACATACGATTCATCGCAATTTTCTTCAGGAAAGCAAAGAGGAGGAGCCCGTAAGCCGGGATGGCGCACCGGGCCAATTACCCTAAAATCCCATAGATAAGAGCGGTTTAATTTACCGGTGAAAAATGAATTGGAATGAAATTGAAATTGAATGCAGTCACCCCTCTAACTTGATGGATGGATAAATAAAAATCGGAGAAGAAGTTTAGAAGAAGCTCCGTCCCTCAACTCTAAACCCCGCCCACTTAATAAACAATTCATATAGAAAAATAGCGATTTTAACGGAATTTCTGCCGGAATCTCTCTAGAAATGCCGGAATTTGATCTCTGGATAGAACTTGAAGAGCCCATTCGATCAGTAAAATTCCATAGATAAGAGCGGTTTAATTTACCGGTGAAAAATGAATTGGAATGAAATTGAAATTGAATGCAGTCACCCCTCTAACTTGATGGATGGATAAATAAAAATCGGAGAAGAAGTTTAGAAGAAGCTCCGTCCCTCAACTCTAAACCCCGCCCACTTAATAAACAATTCATATAGAAAAATAGCGATTTTAACGGAATTTCTGCCGGAATCTCTCTAGAAATGCCGGAATTTGATCTCTGGATAGAACTTGAAGAGCCCATTCGATCAGTAAAATTCCATAGATAAGAGCGGTTTAATTTACCGGTAAAAAATGAATTTTGAATGAAATTGAAATTGAATGCAGTCACCCCTCTAACTTGATGGATGGATAAATAAAAATCGGAGAAGAGTTTAGAAGAAGCTCCGTCCCTCAACTCTAAACCCCGCCCACTTAATAAACAATTCATATAGAAAAATAGCGATTTTAACGGAATTTCTGCCGGAATCTCTCTAGAAATGCCGGAATTTGATCTCTGGATAGAACTTGAAGAGCCCATTCGATCAGTAAAATTCCATAGATAAGAGCGGTTTAATTTACCGGTAAAAAAAGAATTGGAATGAAATTGAAATTGAATGCAGTCACCCTTCTAACTTGATGGATGGATAAATAAAAATCGGAGAAGAAGTTTAGAAGAAGCTCCGTCCCTCAACTCTAAACCCCGCCCACTTAATAAACAATTCATATAGAAAAATAGCGATTTTAACGGAATTTCTGCCGGAATCTCTCTAGAAATGCCGGAATTTGATCTCTGGATAGAACTTGAAGAGCCCATTCGATCAGTAAAATTCCATAGATAAGAGCGGTTTAATTTACCGGTAAAAAATGATTTTTAAAAAATATTTCTGTGGACCGCTCTTATCT
>MU868372.1:68326-100778 GCA_036418205.1 Ostertagia ostertagi
GTGGCCTATACAATGACGTGAGGGAGCCAGCCAATGTACAAGCCAGTGCTTTTATCCACCCAGACAGGTCTGGTACCAATTAAGCGACCCCGGAGAGATGGAAGGATGAACGGCGACTCACGACGCAGGATTTGATCCCCGGACCGCTCGCGTGGTAAGCGTGCCACTTGCCGCTACATCACTTCCGCCCGGTGCAACTGACAATGAGCACAAAGGAAATATAAGGTTGGCGGTGGCGGCTTCATTACCACGTGCCGGAGGTGGCGCATTAGCTCCAAGGCACCTCCGGGGCTTGTCACGCCACTGATGCCGCAGTAACTTTCCTACGCGGAAGGGCCACCTATCATCTTCCTAGACACTTCTCTACCTTCTCCTCTACCAATCACTATCGCTATTCTTTACATCCGATTCATCGCAATTTCCTTCAGGAAAGCAAAGAGGAGGAGCCCGTAAGCCGGGATGGCGCACCGGGCCAATTACTTTCACTCATTCTATTGTCGTTGTATGCGCCTTTAGGTTTGCTTTGGAATACGCTGAATGTCCGAACGTCCTGCTCCTGTAAAATGGTTCTGTTTTATCTTCAGATATTTCAATATATAAATACTCACGTGAAACTTTTCTTGCAGGGACCAGGTTCCAAGTATTTGATCATTCGGCTATAATTTCCAATAGCAATAATTATGATTAATTATTATGACATTACAATTGTATTATGCGTGAATATTATCGAATTCTTCCCAGCTTACAGAATGTTTCTTTTTTTGGCCTTCCTACTCGCTCTCCGCCGTCACAGGAATCCTTTTACATTTGCTGAATTAATTATTTAACAAATGAATTCTTTGATTACTCAGTTTTGTTATGCTTCATCGTATAGTTCTTTTTTTCCATTTTAATGAAAAAGATGCAGCTGCTGTTAGCTTCGGATCAGACTTGTTTTCCACTCGTTCTACGGACCGTCCCCCTCTCAACCCTTCTACCGCACGTATTCGGTTATGGCCACTATATTACCCACGATAGCAACGGCATTGCCGCGGCTTGCTGGAATCTTAATCTCACTCCACTCAAAGCACTGATATCTTATGTATGCAAAGTAGTTATGCGCATATTTTTCTCACATGATCCATCCCGGTAGACAACAAGAAACCCTTAGGCTTTGTGTGAAAGGAACAGGGAAGAGGAAATGAGGGAGGATGGAGCTCACATGACGTGATATGATGTATCAAGATTTTGCAGAAACCTTGTGCTTTTGAGCAGTTGATTCACTGGCTAGCTACTGGTCACGGGTTGACATAACACCAGTTCGGAAATGACCATTGCAAAACCGGTACAGTCTCTAACCGAAAAGCCATTGAAAAATTCTAAGAAGGAAAAAGATATAATCATAAAAACGCTGAGCTACGAAGGCACTGAGCAGGTGTGAAGTCCTTTATAATATTTGCTTTTTTAGCTCGATGAGTGCTTGTTTCTTGACCCTTGCTGAAACCGCATCTCAACCATTACTGTTTGCTGGAGCATGAATATTGCAATAAAATTCCAAGTGCTTTGCTATTTAAAAGGATATGTAATCCTAATAACTTTGAGCACACGCACACAATGCATGAAATGTGCAGTACTCAATTCCCGAGATTGTCACAGAGCTTTGCCGCCGAAAGTAACAGAGTGGGGCTAAAATGGTGGTTCACCATTATTTTTTGTAGGCATTTGGAGAATAACTTTCATAATCAGTATTAGCCGCAAATTCTATTCGTAGAAAGACCGAAGAGAGATCAATAGTTTTCGAAATGGTCGCCTCTAGTCCTTACACATCTCTCCAAACATTTGGTAAATGCATGGCATATGACACCCAGGTATTTTTCATCAACTTCGCCCCTTGAGTTCGAAAGCGCCGCTATGTCATCGTTCAAACTTAAGCATTTACTAGACCTGATTTTTCTTCCCAAGTCAGCTCATACTTGAGAATTTATCGGTCTAATCTATAGAACTGGGGAGCCATTCATCCAAGTCGTTTGTTTGCTCAGTTCACTGTTCCCGGACCACTCCTCTCCGAGCGTCTCGAAGCAAAGCCTTCGCTTAACTCACCCGTAATCCCTTTCCAAGTAAGAACACGCCTATAAGTTGGACATATTTTTCGAGTTTGAACGCTCTTTGAACAAAAATTGAGACTTCGAGAAACCGTCGAGAGCGCATTCGCATAGGGCTCTCCTTGCATTGAAGGTTCATTGTTGCTCTCACAAAGCGGAAGGACTATCCAATTTGTGATCGGCGCGTTTTAGTAGCAGCATGTTCTTAGCATACCCTGGCCTGGGAGAATCAGAAAGGAAGTCTACAACAAAATTTAAAAAATTAAATGGTGCTGCATGCTCGCAATTTGCAGTGAGAGGTACGATATTCAAGCTCTTCTATGTACGTACGTATGTACGTTCTACTGCCGGATGGGAAAGCGCTACTTGAAGAATTTCCGAATCGTTTTCTTCGCCTCCTTTATTCTCCTTTCCATAAAACCCATTATTTGCCTACGCTCGTGAAATATTCTCAGAACGGCAAAAGTAAGATAGGGTAGCAGAAAGTAATAAAATGTTGAGACTCATGATCACGCCGTAAAATAAATTCCTGAATTCATGTAAACTACCGCAACCTGGCTGATTTGGCATAAATATCTAGGCTGAGCAAATTAGTCAGAAATGCCTCACCTCACTGCGTTTCGCCGCGTGGATCGCTCGAGTGACACCAGTGGATGAGTGAATGCCTTGCAAAGTTCAGTTCGTTGTGCCCTCACGAAGCTCTCAGTAGAGTATTTCGGTCTCAGAGTAATAGACAAAGCGAGACCGCTTGCGAACTTGCGAGGTTGGAGTTCAATGTGTCGCAAATAAATGTCCTGTCTCTCATACAGTGATGTATAAGGACGATTTTTATTTGACTATTTCTTCTTTGCTCTTCCCTAAAACAGATTTTGTGCTTAGCTAAATTGGTCACATAATGTTCCTACATTGCCGCAATAGTTCTAAGAGCAGCACCCTCTGCGCTTGTTTTAGCAAGTTTTCTATTGCTAGTTCGCTGGTAGTTTTCCCTCAGTAAGAGCCAAATGACATGGCGGTTTTGAAGATACAGTCTTGTACAAATTTTCAGAACCCAATATTTCTTCAAATTCCTTCTCGATTCAACAAACTGAGAGAAATTTTAAAAAAATGGTAGAAAAAAAAACCGGAAGGGCTGCTATGCGATCAAGCTACCGTCAGACATCTGTCACAAATACTGGCGGCGGGAACGTTTCACTTGGTTCACGCAGTGCTGTCACTAGAATCACTTTTTGACCATTTAATTTGCTCCGCTAACATGTCACGCTTCTACTGCACCCTATTTTATCGAACGTTTTGCCTCACTCTCTCAGATCGCAGGCTTAATCCGATTCATCCAATGTGTCGCCTAATACGTGAAAACTCAGCCTTACGTGAAACTTTATATGTTGTCTTCAGTGATCATAGCTGACATCTTGGGGTTGGGAAAGAATGCAAGAATTTTGGGGAAAAGATTCCTTCAAAAGATTCAAGTTGAATGCATTCATGGGACGGTTGTGAAGTGCCACAGACTGGAAGTCAAGGCTGATGATTATCGGGCGTTTTCGACGAATAATGAAAGGCCATACCGCGAGAAGAAACAGCCGAAACAGGGAACATCTCTACATTGATAACAAAACTCGCATCGCCCATGAGCTTAAACCATGTAGTGCAGCGTCTCATGAGCGCAACCGTTGCTACTGCATCACAAAGCATTTCTAGTTCCAAAACCTCAGACATCGCAGAGGGCTTATTCAATGACCGACCCAATGTCAAAATAGTACGCCCTTTATCTGGCATTAAAATAAGCTTCGCTCGTTTACCAACGCTTTTAAAGAACGGATAAAGGCGAGGTCAACGCGACCTCTTCGCCACAGATTGGCTGTTTAGGACACTGGACTACCGTCCATAAACCTTCTATTATCAATTCGAGTAATCCTGAGTCTTTTCAATAATCTAGAGTCCCGCTGGCTTCGCGAAGGTATAAGTCATCAACAAATGCTTTACAAACCACACTCGAATTCGCAACTAGAGCGGGGAGTTCTTAATCGCAATTATCATTCAACTAGGTAGAAGATGCACCACTTAGGAACTCGACCAGGTGTTAACATTGGGAAATATCTAATTAATTCGAAGTTAGAATGTGCATTCACCTGCTTGATGGGAAAGTTCTTCAAAGTGAACTCTGAGTAAAGAGAACTCGAGGTATCGGCGACCACTTTCAATAGTGCATCCAACCTCATTAGTCGCAGCGGGAGGCCAGAAGTGAGTATTGTTCTACTTGGGTTCATTTCAAGGAGTGACAACATATTTCCTGGCATATGAGCCTTTTCCAAGCTGTGTCATTTCGATGCGTCTCACGTTCGGGAAAGCTCCACTCATAATGGCAGGACTTGTTTTCGCCTGGCTTCTACATTCGCCTTGGAACTGCTAAGCGGAGGTTCGTAGAATAGCCTGGGTCACTGCTTCTCAGTCGTTCAGTTTTCTCACCCATTATGAACTTGAAATAACTTGCCTGTCTTCATGTAATTCTCGGGACCTTTCAATTTCGGAACTCAGATCTGGTACTTAAAGGAATCTTGCGCGGAAAAATTATGATTCTATTTTAGCCATAAATCACTGGCTTGAGACTCACTATCCACGATAATAGTGAAAAGAACGAAGTAATGCTTTCGTTTGATTAGAAAATCCGAAACCGACCAAAGGCTGCTACTCGTTTCGAATTGCCAATTACACGAACGTCCTTTCACGAATGCTGGCGACCGGGAGCTCAAACTGTTCTGGAGTGCATCACTAGAAAGCTCTTTCCTGGCCTTCTGCCTTCGTTGCATTCACGAAAAAAAACCCATCCATCCAAAAAGTATTACAATCTCCGAATCCGCGCGCTTTAAACCACCGATTTTCTTCATTGGCGTCGCCTGGTACGTAGCCGACCAAACGCCCGTCTTCTTTACACGCCTGCCTGTCTCTGCCTCTGGTCCTTCGATGGTCCATAACGTATAGTTTTTGGCACGTTTGTTTCTCTTCCGACACCGACAAACTTCGTGCGTCAAACTTTGTGTGCTCTATTTCCCGTGATGCCAACCGAATATTCATGTTCGGAAAGAGGCAAGAATTTTCCCGCGCAGGACTCCTTTTAATCTGATTTAACTACTTCTGTTGTTGTGGGCTACACGATAAAACTCTATCTCGCATTCGACAACTAAAAATAGATTTTTTTTTACAAAATCTTAGCTACTAAATATAGGCTGTAGGAAATTTCCTCTCAGTTTTGGCAGTTATCATCTTATTGAATCAAAAAAAGAAAACACATAGAGGAATCCTTTCCGGAAAATTCTCACATTCTTTCCCAACATGTCAATTGTAATCACCAGGGAAAATACACAAAGTTTTACGCACAAAGATTTTTCCCGGAGAGGAACATACTCACGAAAGCCACACTTCGACAGTCGAAGGTATGTGACGCGGGAGCAAGCGGGGCATGGAAACAAGTGCGCCCTGGAACGGCTCCTTATCAGGCGACGCAATGAAAGAATCGTGTAAAGCGTTAGGCCGATGTCAGACTTTGCGAGTCGGGCGATTCGCTACTAGCGATTCGCGCTCGCTAGCGTCCGTGGTCGCGTTGCGGTACCAGCCATGATTCACTGGCCGCGACGCGACCGCAGACGTTAGCGAATCGCGCGATTCGCAAAGTCTGACATCGGAGTTAGGTTTGTTGAATACGACAATACAATCGATAGGATATGATGCAGTAGAAGTGTGTGATGTTGGTGGTATAAGTCGAAAAGTCAAAAGAGTTTCTAATGGCAGCACGCCGTGAACCAGGTGGAAGCTCAGCCAACATTGATGGCAGATGGCCGGTGGCCGGTGAATGCATAGCAGTCCTTCCAATTTTTTTGAATTTTTTACCAGAAGAAATGCAATTTTTTCTCCGCTTTCTTGTCGTGGATGGTGGATCTCAAGCCGGTGATTTATGGATGAAATAGAATCATCATTTTCCAAAAAAGGAATTCAAAAAAGGTTTCGTTTGAAAAGCAAGGTTGTCACCTTTACGTTCAATCACACTTCACCACTTTTCGTACAGATCTTTGCTGCTCTCGGCTAAGAACTGTCCTGGGCTCGACTCAAAAATTCTCATCTAGTGATCTGCATGACCTTTATCGTCGAACGTTTCTCATTGCATAGTATACGATGGCGGAAACAGCATGAATTTATTTTGAAAAGAGGGGCTCTGTGGTGCAGCAACACTTCTTTCCAAAGTGATGTTGCTTCTTGCTGGTCAATCTTAGTCTGGACGAATGCTGCTGTGCAGGAATTGGGTCGTGCCGTAAATGCTTCTCTACAAAGCTTGGCGCCAACCTATGCAGCTACTGACAGCACAGGTCCACCATGACATCTTTTAGAAATTTCGGCACGTGTTGTCATGTAAGTTCACGCGTAGTCTAGGTAGACCGCTAGACTAGCTACCGAAAGCGATCGTTAATGACTTCAAGCCGACGTCCCAATTGGGTGAGACATTCGAGATTGTCTCCACGCGTCAGCATTTCCAACAATCTTGGGCAGCAATTCTACCTCACCTGCTCCAAGGCTCCAAAGGTTGATTCCACTGGAATGATGACGCTGCTGATTCGTTAAATATGGAGTCGTATGGCAAATGATCATTAAAGTACGCTTCAAATGCTGCTTCTGTGGAACTGAGGTATGGTAGATTCACGGCTTACTAAATAATACTGAACTATATTCTACACTGAAGAGCACACAAATTCACTTTTTATAGCACAAGCCAAATTGCGGGAATTTGTTAAGGCGCGAAAGGTGAACATCCAAAAACCGTGAGGACTTTTACGCTCAGTATTTTGGTATCAAACGGCGAACCGTTGGGTTGCACCCCACCCCCCCCCCTCTCTGGAAGCTTCCAAGCAATTCCTCGCCTAAAATATGGTAAACCCAACTTTCTGACCCGTAGAAGGCTTCAGTCTATTATAGTGTTGTAGCAAAGTGATGTAGAATGATTCTTAGCTCACTTGATGCTCAAAAAGCGAGACATCCTTACATTCTCCTTGTGCAGCCAAAGGCAGACGGACGATAATGGAAAAATGTGGTCAAAAAGATTTGAAGATGTGTTGTCAGGAAAGGTAAAAGGGCAACCTTTGCATTTAATCGCCCCCTTGACCTCATGCTGCTGAGCTCCACCCCCACCAAATATGTCAGGAGTAGCTTGTACACCGCTCGGCTTATGAGGGCGCTTACATGCACTAGCATGGATGTAGGATAGGGCGATAGAAGGACCACCACAACTCTGTTAGAAAAGTGTTCCGCAGATTTTGAAATTAGATATGAGCCCAACTCGTAAGGAGCGTACGGTAGCGAGCATTTCATTAAACTAAGCCGGGTCAACCAACTTGTTGACCTTTCCTCTCGGGCAGCCCAGAGTTTTTGGGGCACTCCTTCATGAGTATGTATGTATACAGAATCAGCTAATTCGGCCAAATAATTCATTATAAGCACCTACTCTGGTATTTTCTAGTATTTTACCTCTACTTCCATGCACATCAAATATGCAGCCCATTGACTGCACTGTTCAGAAGTAAGTTCCGCTTTCACGTCTCCTCCGCTTGCTCGAGCTCAGCGGAAGTTGAGCAAATGTCCCATCAATTAGAGCTTAGAAGAAGGTGAAGACTTAAGTTCATCTTTGTTGATTCTTGAAAAATATTGCCCCTCCTCTCACAACACAATTTGTTTTTGATGACATTTCCCCTTCACGCATTCCTTCTATCTCTTGTTTTGAAAAGACCTCAAAGCTCCGTCATAACATGACTGCTTGGGAGTGATTATTAGTCTCAGGATGGAAAAATATGTTGATTTGTGGTTCAGTTATGAAGGCAAAGGAAGTCAATAAAAACTTCGAAAAATAAAACCATGTACAGGGAGGGGGTAGCAGTAAAAAGTCATTCTCCCTCCACGTTGAAAACGGGATTAATTACTTTACCATATTCATACCGAGTTCCAAGTGATAATTGGAGAGCGCAATCCATTCTATCAAAAAATTTCTATGTAGCCGTTCAGGCTGAAGCAATTGCGGTAGGCCTAGTTGAGCTCGGCGGTGATGGCAGATGACGTCATATTCCGGAAACGATAAGGGCAGTGAACAAGTGCCTGTTTCTGCTCATGAAGGGATATCTAAGTAATATTTTCGGCTAACCACCTTTCCTCCTCCCTCCTCGCTATCATAGGATTCCTTTACATTCACTGAATTGATTAAATTTGACCAGGAACCTTTCGCTTTTGCGATTTTATCTTTGAATTGTCTCTTTTCAGTAATCAGAAAGAATCTTTCACTCATTCCATGCCATTTAGTGGTGTCTTGGCCGCAGTATGCTATGTGGAATTATCGTAGGACCTATGAGCTGTACTGTGCCTCAGCCAAAATTCGAGCCCAAAATGGGTTTCAGTCCAGCTGACAGTGTGTCTTTCCCAGCATTCAACATCAATGAGTATTTAAAGGACAAATTCACGATAAAAAAGCAACCCATTTCAAATTAACCTAGGGATGGTGAGTGGTACACGAAAGAAGGAAGAACCATGAGAAACGGCCCAGAACTCGAGAAATGATACCCCTTCCTTGCCCGCTGATTCGAGCATTGATGTGACTCTCATCGCTGTGCCCTCTTCAACGCTACGCTCTCTCAGCTATCTAAGCACTCGCCATGTATTGAACTACGGCGAGTGATCAGATGATCGGTGGGCGGAGATCGCCGGAGCCGCCAGCTTTGAGACATGATAGGCCGCCGAGGTCAAATTTTCCCATGCGAATTGCGCGTCAGTTCGCACCCTCAAGAGGTCCGGGGACCCTCAAATAGGTCAGTTTCCCTTTCTTCGACCTTCATTCTAATCGTGAATTCTTTCTTTAAAGGTTTCCATTTTGCGGAGCGACATCGGTACTTGGATTTCATTAAGATAATGGATGGTCGACCAGTCGTTTTTTTATGCGCCATGTATTTCATCGTATTCCGCGCACGACTGAAATGGCTCCTAAATGTATGAAAATTTTATAAAACACTTCGGGAAGTCCGAGTCAGGCGATTTAATAATTTGTCCTTGTAGGCAAAGGTAATATGGATTGAATAACCTGAAGAGGCAGAAGAGAGCCTGAACAGGATTAGGTTCGCGGTTCCAGTCGCGGAGCTTCGCTTCTCCCTATGATTGTATCGAGACTCTATTCAGGAAAGAAGGGGGGGGGGAGGCTAAAAGACGCAGCCATTTTTCTCGACACGATTTCCACCCTGCGTAACAGTGCGTTCTGAGGCACAGCATACATGGTACGCGGCAGGAGCAACACGCCTGGTGCTGAATCACCTTTCTGAATTCACCTCAGTTGTCGGCGAGAGGGAAACATTGTTAAATATAAGGCGCGTCCTCTTTGGATAATGAAACCTATAGGATAAGAAATGCTGTTCACAATGTCAGCATTTTATTAATTGTGATGTAACTGTTTCTTCAACCATGGTGCCCAGAAAAATGTGATTGTCATGCCAATGCAATTTTCACGCTCACACATGCGGAGCAAGATATTAGCTCAAGTTTTTTTTTGAAGTGCTCCTAATTAAGCCGTATGAATGACGTCGAAGAAGTCGGAGGCTCATGCTGTAGTTAGCTGTTGCAGCGGCGAAACTGATATCATAACAAGGGGCCATTGTGAGGAAGTTGTTTTCTCTGAGGAACAATAAGGTTCTATTTCCTAATGAATGTATGTGTGAAGCCGTCCGTAAAAATCCATGCAGATACCTTGGGCAATCTCGCCTTTGCCATCTTTCTTCATTCTCCTCTCAGAGCTCGCTTAAAATTTGTGAAAAGATGCTCAAATTTATACCCTCAATTCATTTATCGACTCCTGTCGAGATCCTTTTTTTAAGCTCAGCATTCCTTGTGCGCTACAAAGTCATGTGACACCCTTAAAATTGTGAATGTGTACTTCACCATCCACAAGAGCTCATTCAGTCAGAACGACGTCTAGAAAAAACCTACGCTCGCAGGGTTACAGCTCATTTGAGCCGCTATCATGTTTTATATGATTGTTATAGTTGCAGGGCCGCTGCAAAAATAAGGACATCTCTCTCTAAAGACCAAAAAATGCAAATTTATTTGGTTCAGAGGAACCTCTTCGCGAAATGACACTACCCAAACAAGGAGAAATGGTGCCGTACATTTTTATACAAACACATCTGAGGGCAGGCTTCGGCATTAGGGTCCCCGATGGGAGACACGCCGCGGGTGAACACTTCAGTTCCGTACCTAGAGAGTTCGCTCCGGCTTCGTTCGCACAAAATGCGCATTCAGGGCTCTAGTCGTTACGGAGTTGCAACCATGGGCTCAAATGCAACCCTCCTCACCCACCACGATTGATGTCGAGTTCAGTGTACTCTCATACGGTTGCTCTTTCGCGTGTTTTGTTACCCTGATCGCTCTGTCTCTCCGCCGTAGCACATCCGACCTCGCTGAAGGTTTGCTTTTTTAATGGTTTCTCTTGCTTTCTTCTCCACTTTCAGTGCAATCCATAGCCCAACTATCACTGTGAAGTGCTCCTATATATCCGTTTCACCCTGGGGCTTTCATCTAATACAAGTTGATGCCCATCAGTGGGGAACCTGTTTCTCCAACTTTGAAATTTTGTTGATATTCTGTGTATTTGGCAGCCACTGCTGACTTACCAAGGTTTTACAAGTAAGTTTCGACAAATTTCACACTCGGTCATCCTACTGAACTCACTTCGTTTGCTTGTAACCACTTCCATGAAAGCCTCACAGCAAGGTGTCCTTCTTGTCAAAAGGTGGTCTTCCACGAGGAATCCATAGGAGAAAGGTAGCAAATGGGCTTCTGTAGGTTTCTTGGGTCTGCTATAGTCATTGCAATGGGAAGAAACGACAGGTCAGGGATAGGGTGCGCAGCGCCATATCTTTAGCGAATCACCACGAAAATTTCGACGAGTGGATCACATCGGAACCTTATCTATGTTCTACTCTAGCGAACAGCGTCATCAAGCATATAATTGAAGCTCAACTTTACTTCCACCCTTTTCTAACAAAAGAAAAGCAGATTGAAGGGCGATAAAATGCTTATTAGGATGAAAACCTGCTCACTGAAGCCTCGCTTGACCCACTCTTTCATTGAATTTCTCTTTTCTGGTTTTAGTCAAAACGGTTAACGATGGTAAAAAATACATTGTACGGATCTATTTCAGTTGACCATATCAATGAGTTTTCGAGACTTCAGGCTCAATCGCTTTCTGTCCCAGAGCTGACTCAGGCTGAGCAGCGGTGAGTTCGAGGCGACTTTATTCGACGCATCCTTCGAGGTTACAGCGCTATCATTTCGTGATGTTTTTCGTTAATTATCCTGGTGCCCTCTTGCTTCTATCCTTAGCAAGAATATTGGAATACCTTGCTACGGTTTTCCTCAAATGTTTGAGAAACTTGTTAAATGTAGCGCAATCAGGCGCATTCAGAAACAACGCCTACCTTTCTCCAGCAGAGGGAGGACAAGAAATTCAAACTATAAGTCCAGTAGAGCTGCCGTACGCCGAGTACGAGCAGCTACCATTGCTAGTTGGAGCAGGAAATTGCACTAAGGAGGATTGGTAGAGCTGTCCTCCGTTTTTGCAGCGGTCCCAAAACTAAAAATGGTTCGTAAGCACCAAAATTAGCGCGAGCCGGCTCAACACTTATGTTGGAAGTTTAGGTAATTTCTGGACGTGCTTCTTGTAGCATAAGTTGCAACCAGAGATTAGAGATGGTAAAGCATTCACAATTTTTGGGCGCACTATGATTTTGCGGCGCACAGCATTTCGTCCCTTTTCTTCTCAAGATTTAAGCGATTTACGCAGATAAGTATAAGCGGAACGGTCTAGATTCCCGTCACCAAGCATAAGAGAGTACCATTGAAGGTCCGAAAATCCTATCGTCATTTCGCTTTTGAAATGTAATTTTAATTACGATGGAGCTCTTCCAATTAAAAGCAAGTTCCAAGCCCAGACTTCCCGTATCAGGATCGAGCAACGATGCACTTTGAGAAAGGCTCTTATTGTGTTTTAAATTAGCGTTTCGCTCTCTATGAACTCTCCAGCTTTTTATTGTATTTTAAATTGGCGTTTCGCTCTCTATGAACGTTCCGCTATCTCCACGTATGTATTTGCTGAAGGGCTTCCTGTTGCGGATGGAGGGAGAAACTTCGGGCGCAGCGATCGACGCAGAAAATCCCAAAATTCTTTGTTTCTAGTGGCTTTCTAAGTTGTTTACAAAGATGAACTTAGGGAGAAATAGCGTTTCTACATGGCAATTGCTCTGAAGCACAATGCAGTCTATGAAAGCATGACCGGTGCCCACCCACTTCTTCAATCCACGATGGCGAGAAGCGATCAACATCAAGACGAACTCAAGTGTTGTATAATATAGAGGTGCTGCTTAGCATATTTCCCATCAACCAGGCCGTGGCTCTTCGGCAGATATTTGCCACGCTTATGAAAATTTATTTTCCAGTGGCACGTTCCATATGCAGCTCATTAGTGGATTCTTGGAAGCAGTCCCATATTTAATGTTGGCCGCGTTATCCTCAGAATCTCGTGAAAAAAATCCCGTAATATTCAAGTACACACAACTTTTTATCGTGGTGCGTTTCCTACACCATGAGAGCTGCAGAAGAGGCCTTGTTAACTCGAATGGATCCACCATCTGGGTGCTTTATGTGCTTCCTTTCTCTTTCTTCCTTATTTTTGAAATAATTTGTATTTGTTCTAATAAAAGTAGTACTAGTTTTTTGAAGACAAGTGAACTATTTGCTTTGCAGAATCTCATGCTAGAACTCAGCATGTCTTATTAATTTTTACCGTTGACAACTGAACTCCTTTCTCGTTTTTGTGTATTTACTTTCCATTGAAGCTCTTGATTAGCTCAGTTGTGCAGGAATCTTGATGAGGAGGACACGAGAGAAGAGGGAGTAGAGAGCGATCAAGTATGTTTGAACTGGGTGAGCTCTCATCGCCAAGATTCATTGAGGCCCTAGGGCGATACTCACACTTCTTCACACATCGTTCCACATTGTACCACGTAGTACATCATCTTGACTATTGGAAATGTATTTCCAGACAATAGTTCTCGACGTTGATCCGGTCGGATATTTGTGGCTTGATGTTTTTGAATAGTTATAAGCAGTGGATGCCAAGATGCTCACTTTTTTCAAAAATTCTTAAGATTGGAACTTGGCATGTTCCGCTCTTCCTGAATTTTTTTTTCAAAGAATCAAACAATTATCACATTTCTTTGGTCCTCACGAAAGAAAATCTCTAATCTGCGATCTGAATAGCCTTACCTGAAAAGTCAATACTTTTGCAATGAGTAACCTTTTTACCTCTCTATCTGCTTTTCTAATCTTTACCCGAGCTACACTCATAATTATCGATGACGAAAAGCGCTAAGTTGTGAGGACATTAAATGCACATTCTTTCTTAACATCTTGAAATAAGTCAAACTATGGAACAGATGCATCGATGCTAGAAATGGTTGCATATGTTACTGTTGAAGCAGACCGAGCTCAGGAAAAAATTTTGGGCTGGCAGCCTTTCCTGTCTGCGTCTCTCCTGTCCCAATCTTCTCTTCTTGTTGTCATAGTCGCTCCTTCTGAAATACACGTTCACCGCACTCCCATATTCAAAGGTCGACTACAAAGGAGAAGTCCTTACAGGCTTTCCATTCTCATTTAGCAATATCCTCTTGTCGTGAAACACGCTTTTAGTTTCATACATTTTTAATCTTGAGATTGCTCTAATGCCTTACATCAATGGTACTTCCTATTCAACTGCGGTATCACCCTAAGGTACCATCAGATGTCTATCTTCTGTATGTGTCTTACTCTCGGATATACATTGTGTTGTGCCGAGCAATAATCTTATACATAGACTCCACGCGCATTGTTTAATTCGCGCAATAAGGACCTTTATCATTTTTTCATGTGATTTCCAGAGCGGTTATGTTAACTACGTGTAAGGACGACGAGTACAAATGTGCTTGCCTGGCAATCGAATGTCCTCGAGTATTCAACTATTCGATCGCACTCAAAGAAGAATGCTGGATGAAGGAATGCTTCATTAGTAAACGTGCGCTTGATCAAGAGACTTTGTTACAGGTATACCGTAACAGCTTTGTTGTACATTCTTACATCAGGTCGCCAAATAATATCGTGCGCTTTCCACTTTACCTTAAATTTCACGGTGCGTCGATAATGAGGGGAGCCTCCTGCTTTTTACATGAAAAAGGCCGCAATGAATTGCCTGTGAATCACCTGTGAAGAAGAGTTGGTCTAACACGCTCCATCCCTCTACTCTTGAACCCCTACAACCACTAGTATGCTCTCAGTTACCTTCCCATGATCGATGGTGTCGATTGTACATGAATTCTGGCAGTGCTACCAATTGACCTGTTCCCACTACTTCCCTCCAACGCCGTTTTCAATTTTTGGATATACCCGTTTTGCGCGACTATACAGCCCCCTCCCCTCTCCCGCAATTCAAATCCTGCCAAGGAATGCGCAACAGTACCTCACACTAGCCGAAGATCCAGTGTAGCTCAAGTGGCTAGAATTAGCAAAGGCGCATGCGGAAAAGTCTTTATATAAGGAGCGCTTGGAGTAGGTGCCCTCATTGTCAGGCTGGCGAGATTTTGTTCAGGTGGTTTGTTTGATTGGATGAGGAGAAGATCACGCCCTTTTGCCGTACAAAGCGCTCTAGGATTTGGGGGAAAGTTGTGGCAGCCACGAAACGTGGTTCAAGGGGATCCAAAAGGAGTCCCATCAGAATGGTTCAGAGTTGAGTTGGGGATTCTTCTTCATCCTCCTTGATTCACATAAGGAGTACCCATCAAATGCAACATTTTCCTGCTAATGTCTAACGCGCTTCGTAGTGTCCTCTCTTCAATAACTATGAACTATTGAGAATTGACGCAATGCCCTAGTTCGTGGTCTATCTCGACAATTTCTGACAAAGAGAATTTCTTCCACGCAGCTGCGCATGAAGTACATAAATATTTGTTGTGTAACGCTCAACGGCGAAAATGGCGCTTCAGTGAAAAGAAAAACAATCACACTATTGGTCCATTAGCCCGGTATCAAGGAAAGCTGGCTACATAGGTCGACACGGATGAACCGAGAATGTCTGCGGAGCATGGACGGTAGTGGCTGGGACTGGACCGTGCGGGCGTCCTTCCAGAACCACGCGTGAAATCCCCAACTATCCCTCCATTTGGGAGTGTCACAAAAGTTTTGAGAAAATTCAGTCGGTTTGTTTAACACACATTTACTACAGTAAAAGCGTGAGATCAAAAATTAAGATAGTGGCCCTCTTTACCAACGAGGTCCTTTCATCGAATAGCAGCGTATTAATGCCCTTCCTACAGAGGGAAGAGAGGTGTGACGCGACCCATTCACCTACGCATGCTTGGTCCCCTGAAGATGTTGAATTTTTTTCCCTTTGGCATGGGACTTCAGGCTTCTGAAAGCATGGTGGTCGCAAGGGCTAAGGTCAGATGAATTCGACGGGTGGGGTAGCCAGGGAATACCAAGTCCTTCCAGCTCCTCCGTCGTGGTCCTCGCGTGGTGTGGTCGAGCATTGTTAATCACAAAGAGAAACTTCCCTTGTAGTTGGTGCGAAATGGAGGCTCGGAACACCACCTCTCGTAGTTGTTCACAGATGCAGTCATCGGTACAGTCGGGTAGGATCACACAATATACGCAGCCAGTGGAGCAGAAGAGAAATGAATCACCTCCTTCTTGGCATGGGCGCTTGGCGTCGGAACGGGTTGGGGCTTTGCGTCGACTGGTAGCTATTGCAGTTTTCTGTGTAGGTTTTCATACAACATCCACTTTTCGTCCTGAGCGATAATGAAGTCCGTCCATGTCGTCGTTCGCGTACGATCTAGAAGTTTCTGGCACACATCGACTTGCACTCGACGCCCGTGAACAGTTAGGAGATGGGGATAACTTCAGGGAGCGCAGCATGAACGCGACATCCGCGCAGAATCCCGTGAATGATGGAGCAGGGAGTAGAAGTCGTGCTTTCTTCTTTTTTCAACATTTGAGAAGGATTGCTCCGTGCGGAGGCCGGAATAGTATCGGTATTGCGGAAACGTGGACGTCCACTGTGAGGGTATAGTCGAGGCAAATCTTCTTTATATGGAGGCCTTGGAGGTCGCACCGTTGCCCACCGTGGTCTGTTGAGGGGTTGAGCGGAAAAACGTTCGAAACTGTAACCGTGAAACAGAAGGAATCAGTAATTGTGTTGGTTGCATACTGTTCAATCTAAGCTATCTTTCCAATGACGAATTATGATGGCATTCATCTGCGAACACGATTTCCCGATCTTGCCCTTTCACCGGCCATCCATTTTATCTATCTGCTTTGACGCATTCATGCTTCCGAAATTTAGGATCAAGATTTTCTCGAAATTTTTGGGCTCTTTCGAGCGAATGTGAGTTTGATCAGACGTACAGGGGCGACCAGGATCAGACAGTCATAAAATCCTTCGAAACATGATCTCGGTCTGATGCAACTGGCAGCATAGGGTTTTGCGAAGAGGCATGCAAAGGGTTTTGTAACAAACCGTGAGTGTATACAATCGTCGAAAGTGGAACTGGACAAGGTTATATGCTGCCGATCAAATCTGGCGCTCGCTACTAGGAAGGCCAAAAACAAGAACAGCACTTTGTGTGACTCGAATTGAGCCTATTGACCGTTCCACAGCATTCCTGTGACTCACGAGCAGGGTCAACTTACTCGTCGTTCTTACTAGTAACTACGGACGGGTCGTACTTGGTTCAGTTTGTAGGAGGGGTTACGGGGTCGTACCCGTTTCATCGCTTGAAATTACATGCGAGTTTGAGGTGAAACTGAAGTTTTTATGGGTGGCTAGGCTGGGTGAGTTGAGGGGACGCAGGAAAAAACTTGCCGTTTCAGCACGCGCATACCCCTCCTAGAAAATGAAGTAGTGGGAATATAGGTAAATCTTCTCTATATATAAAGCAGAAGTATGGTGTGTTTGTGTGTCTGTCTGTTTGTAACCGCTAGGCTCGCATGCTATATCCAAGAAAACAGGGTATGGTCCCGGATAGGTAGTGAGTTACCTCTAGAGCGAAAGGGTACGGTAGTAGGCGAAGCTCGGTTAGGAGGGCGGGGCTTACGCGAAATCTCCGTAAAAAATATAGTTTTTTCTGCAGAGGCCTCGAATTGCTAAGCGGACCACAATATTGATTGAGTAGTGTCGTAGGAGTTGGATTTTAGATGGGTCACAGGTTATCGATCGTTATTGATCAAAAATATTGGTTTTTGCGCAGAGTATTCGAATAGAATTGGAAATCGCTCTATTGATCGGGGCCTGTACTGATATTGGAAATTTTATCGGTTCACATGCTATCGATCGATATCGACTGAAAATATCGATTTTTGTCTCGGAGGCCCAGATCACACCATAGATTGATGGGGTCGTAACAATCAAAACTCCGTTGACTCACGCGGTATCAATCGAGGTCAATCATAAATATCAGCATTTATCATGTAGGCTCGGAAAGGCCTCTAGGAAGCTAATTATGAGGCCTCGTGGCAAACTCCTCCCACTCTGGTAGTTTCACACCTCCCTCCCCCCGTCACCCTTGAACTTCCCTCCTTTTCTAACCTGCCACTTTTTTCTCGGTTTCTGGGACTTCTCTGAACTGACTTATGACGGGTTTGAAATAAGCGCTACCCGCTTAGGGACAAGCTCCGCTACTGTGGGCGGGCTTCCACTAAGGTTCAGGTATGTCTAGAAAACCCTAGATATTGTTCTTCTGTCTAGGAAACCCTAGATATTGTTCTTTTTAATCGATTTTACTACAGCTGAATAGATTTTCTCATGCCAGAGTTAGAGTTTTTCTTACTAAGAAACACTCCTGCAGGGAACGCTCCACCCATAAAGGGCGGGTAACCCTGATTTGATTTCTCTCTCACTGCACACCTTGACCCATTTTTTCGGTCTTTTGACTGCACCTATACCCATACCCGAGACTTCTGCCGCCGACAGCTCCTAATGCGACGCATGCCCCACCCACTGTGGGCGGGGTTTCCCATGGTCCATGTCTGTGTCGTTTAGCCTGACTCATTCTCTACCCATCCCAAACTTGACCTTGACTCTGAAGGTGGTTCCTTAGATAGTACCTAATTTTTTCAAACAGACACAGAAGGCTCAGCGCAGCGCAATCTTCTCTATACATAAAGCAGAAGTTTGTGTGTTGTCTGTTGCCGCATGGGGGAAGGGGGGAACTTTTACCCTTCACCAAACCCAAATCTCCCAAGTAACTCAAATAGCATTCCGCTGATTGAGAACTGCGAAACGTACGTTAACACTGCCACGAGAGTCCATCCTGTGCAGTCGTGTTTCGCGTGCGGGTATCGTGCGCAGCTACGGGGGGTACAACCCCCCCCCCTCTCGCTCGACGGCATTTTTGGAGGAGAAAGTGGGCGGGGTTTGGTGGGTCGAGTGGTCTTTCAGAATTATCAGAATTAAATACTATAGAGATGGTCGAGGTGTGGAAAAGGGGGTCGCATCAAATCACCTTGGGGGAGGGGAGTCGTAAAAAAATTTCAAAAAGTAACAACGATAGGGTTGACCCTGCTCACGAGTTATCATGCGCAGCTCAAACAGAGATTCATTACCGCTTCCAACGAACGATATTAAGGTCACTATCGGCTACCTTGTCATTCTACTCATCGGCTTACTCGGCAACATACTAGCTATATCCGTTCTACGAAAGCATCCACTAATGAAGACACATAGCAGGTATAATTCAAACCTCGCAAATTTTATTTTCTTCACAAAACTATCACATGTACCCTTTAAAGGTAATAGTAACAGCCAGCCTACTCCTTTTTTCTGCTCAACGGAAGTGAATCTATTGGTTTTTGACTTGTTTTTGATTTTCAACTGTTTTCTGGCCCGTGATTGAAATGCGAATGCTACCACAAGGATGCTGTGTGATGAACAAAAACACCTGGTGGAACTCGAACGTGCATACTTCAATTTCCACACAAGTCTGCCATCACTGCCAGGGCACCATTCATTTTTAACTCAGCTTTTGATGGCTACTTATCATAGCTTATCAGCGCTCACACGCAGTACGCGATGAGCCGATTAGCTGACATCGGCACTGAACTGCAAAGTTGAAACCTCTAGCAGCTACCAATTTTGACTTGTTTTTCCCTGTTACGTGCTGTTTTTGCAAGTATAGATCTTCGCACACTTGTCCAGGCGAGATGCTGGTTCAAGTCCTACCTGTGACGAAGACTTTTTTTTCATACTTTTTTCATTTCATTTCCTTGTGATAATTAATCTCTCGGTTAGATTTATAGCCCTACAGAGAGTACCAACGTTCCCAGGCTCCCGAGCATGTCCTCACTCCGAGCGGGAGTGGTGTAGTGGCAAGTGGCACGCTCACAACGCGAGCGGTCTGGGGATCAAATCCTGGGTAGTGAGTCGCCCGCGCCAACCAAGCCTTCCATCCCTCCGAGGTCTGGTAATTGGTACCAGGCTTGTCTGGGAGTATAGAAACATTGACTTGTGCATCGGCTGGCCCCCGTAAGTCATTGTATAGACCACATCTCATTCGAACGCCACTACGAATGTACAAATGGAAATACAGTCGAAATCTCGGAGTGTGATTGGGCGTGTCACCGGAAATGACGTGGCAGCCACCGCACTTGATAGAAGTTGTGCGGATAAGCTGCTTCCAACACGCTTTGCGGACATTTGGCGGAGTATCTTATCCTCACAACATCTATCAAGTGCGGTGACTGCCACATCATTTCCGGTGACACGCCCAATCAGACTTCAAGATATCGACTGTAGAATGCGTGCCGCATCCGGAAAAGAGACTGATCACCGGCAACGCTTTATCCTTTTACCCTTCATGTCACCACTCCACTGAGGTCACTTAGAGGCAGTGAGCGCGATAAAATGGTCCGCCAGCAGTGGAAGTGCGGAAGGGGTAGGGGGAACTCCATTATGATTTCCAATACGGTAGGGGGCACTCCATTATGATTTCCAATACTAAAGATAAGAATAAGAGCGCTAATAACACGTAATCGATTCACTGAAATATGCTCCAAGTACCGTTGTAGTACTCCTATAGTACTCCTAAGACACTTTCATATTTCGGCCTGCAACGGTCCAAAGAAACGAGCATGTAATGGACATCCTTGCCTAGGCCTAGCTCGAAGTGGATGACCGTGCGAAAAACTGAGTAGGATGGCAGCATGTTGCGATGTAGGACTTTCCTTATCGAAAAACCCTTCAGATTAGTCGCTTACGTACTATCTTATTCTTTGTTAAAAAGCTTAAACGAGCTCAAATGAGTGCTCTCTAGTAGCGAGGACACTATAAAGAGGAGTGCCCTTCTAATCACTTCATTTTCACCCGATCAGGGAAGTATTATATTTGCCACTGGAAGGGGCAACCAGGTTGACGGACCAGCGACGTATGGATATTTCACATTTAGCGACATAGGCGCAATTCAAAACTGCCCATCTATAACCCCGAGCCTGACCCTTGACGTTTGTGATTCCGTATTCAAAATATTTTCAAATTTCGTTCAAATTTAATTTCCGAGCCGGTACCCTCCTCAGATTAAAGTGGAGGCCCTTTAGGCTTGTAGTTCATGTGCAGGAATTCGAAATCACTGGTCTTCCTCTTCACCCTGCACGGGCATTTCGCACCATACGGCCATAGCTTTTAATCATGTCATGTCATGCTTTCTATCGGCGTGCTCCCACCTAAACGGCCGATTCTACCCCTTAAAATGGTCTGTAAAGCTAAACGAAAATTTGGTGCCAGTTGGCGGAATTTTTGCTAGTCTGCTCTATGTGGAAGTGTGGTAGACATTATACCACACGGTCGTCAACGGTTTGAAGCAGGAATAGCAGTAGATCGCAATATTTAACACTTGACACCGTGTACGCATGTAACCCGCCGTTCCGTTCAAGACGTGATTATTTTTGGGGATGCGCACTGTAGTGCGACATGTTCCCTATGCCTGCGCTGTGAAGCTTAGCTTACAGTCCACACCAATTTATAAGTTTATTCTTATTGCCAACATATATTTTTTTCAGCATCTATATAATGAATCTTGCTATGGCCGATCTTATCACTCTATGCGTTGGTTTACCATTTGAAGTGATCATGAACTGGAGTCAATATCCGTGGCCTTTTCCGGACGTATTTTGTAATCTCAAAGCACTTATCGCTGAAACCACCAAGTAAACTGATTACAGGTAACTCCGTCGTATAGATATTTTTGACTCTTGCATTTTCAGCTACGTCTCGATTATAACAATTCTACTGTTTTCGATAGAGCGATATATAGCCGTTTGTCATCCATTCCTTTTCGTGAAAATCAAACCGCTACAACAAAACGTAAGTTCAACGGGTTTTGAGAGGTACTCGGAAAGCAGATGTCTTTTGTCGCGTGTTTGTATGTGGCAACAATCAGCGACAAGTAGCTGTGATTCAAGGCAAATTCTAAGATAACTTGACTGGAAAAGTCCCCTCCATAAGTGATATGGGTTGGTCCATGTGCGCGAGCTCCCCACTGAGAATGTGTGAAAAGGGCGTTATAGTCGTGCTTTCTTCGCGCTCCCCCACCAGAGCCAGCGTGTCGAGGACGTGGTCGCAGAAGTACGAATCCGGCTGACATCGCGTCTTTGGGCACGACCCCCCCCCTAAAACAGAGATCACAACAGCTGAGTGCATCGATCAACGGCCGATTCATTTATTTTATTTATTTATTTTTTATTTATTATTTATGCGTTCAATGACGCGCCATATTCAAGCATTTTGGCTGTACGCAAAATCCTTATGTCGAGACTCGACAGAAAATAGAGAAAGAAAAAGAAAAGAAAAACAATGGAATGGGCGGGAAATTGACTAAAATAAAGTGCCTTAAAACCCGTGATTAGTTAACACATATGAAAAAATTTAGTGAATACTAAAAAAGCACGAACCCGAGAAAGGCGTTCAGACAAGCAGCTTCCTCAAGAACATGAGTAAAAGAGTAGGAATGATACTGTGAAGACTGAAACTCCACCCTAACGATGAAGTCAAAGAGGCTATGAAGACTCTGGTTCTCAGATATATGGGATAAACGCTGCGGTGTGAGCCAGCACCAGATTTACCGGCAGCCGCTGTGCGATTGGTTGCGGGGTCGGATTCACCGAAATCCCAAAAAACGTCCAAATCTACACTCTCGATGAAAAGGTTCCATTGCTCTATTTCCCAACCTTTTGAACAGCACGCGGTAGTATTAGATAGAGCTAGATTTGGTACTATCAGGCAGTGCTGGAGTTGCTATGGAAGCTTTTCATTCGAAGAGATATAGTCGCTCAAATTCCGTCAAGGCACCGTCCAAGACGCTGAAAATTTCTTGCAAATTTCTACCACTTAAAAAGCAATATCTCTCTAATTTCGCAAGAACTCGAAGAAGGAGACAGTTTTGGAAAGCGGAAGGTTCGCGCTTCCTAACAGTATGTTTAGCTTCCTTCTATATTTTCTAGCTGAGCAGATATTTACGTCGAGATCTATCGAGGATGATTCCCGGCCGCTCAAAAATCCGCTCCCTTCTTCACCGTTGCGACTGTAAGTCGTTGGCAACGCTCGAAATGTGTCGAGAATACACTCTTTTAATGTAATCGATAAGAATAGAGGCAATCGCCGACATCCGATTCTGTCTGGGTATGGCCACGCATCCGACCTCCACTCGAAGTTGCAGAATCGATTAAAGGTATTATATGATCAATACCAGTTGACAGAAGCTGCATTGTAGTAAACACATTTCGTAGCTCTGTAGCATGAGGAACAGGTTCATGTGCCCAGCCTTTCCTTCACGGTTGTCGTTTTTGCGACAGCGTCCTTAACAACAGCGTCATTCTCAACGAGTTATCAAGTGGGATGGAGCGGGCGGTAGATAGAGGATGTGCCCTTGCAGCGCGTGTGCATATGTGGCCGCGTTTTTTGCGGCGATGCACATTCATTCTATGTACTGCTTTCAGATACGTCCCCATAAAGATAGAGAAATGGAGCGACTGAACCTGTAAAAAAATGTTTCATATCATGTTTTTTCACATATCTACTGCGTAACACCCTCTTACTTCTACCTGCACCACGATGCCTTTGATGTCACTGACCCCCACGAGTACAGAGCTAGGTAACTGGAGCTAGGTAACTGAAGCTAGTAACTGGAGCTAGGTTAGTGAAACTCGTCCAGCGTCTGTCCCGTCTTTGTCCCAAGGTGGAATGCGGCCGAAATAGAGGAGGTGTTTATGCGAGGCGTATTCGGGGCTTTCTCTTACATTCTTATTCTTTTCCGCACCACTCGCCACCTCTAGCTTCATTAGAGAATGCTCTTCCACGCCGATTTTATCCCGTAGCTTGCCTTTGAAGGCATGCCCCAGGTTCACATTGGAGTAGCTCTTGCACATGAATACGAATCTGTTGGTGTTAAATGGGCCCGTTGTGGAGGAAAAAGGAAAAAAATCCGTAGAAAACGTTCAGGTTAAGGGCTCGCTCATCTTTCCAGCCGGCTGTGCTAAGGCAATGAGAGACTGAGCGCGGAGAGGAGGGTGTGAGGCGAAGGAGCGCTACAGATGAGAGAGTGCCAGACAACAGCCTGATAAGAGAAAAATCTGCAACTTTAGCAGCTTTAGCACTTTGCAAGGCCTAAGCGCTCTTATCGGTTGGTTTCCGCTAACGAGAACGCCGCATTTGTAAATGATCTTCAGAGATATCTACAGTACTCGCCGTTTGAAATCGAAAAATCACGCGAATAACGCGAATCCTCGTTAATTTCGTGAATTCGTTATAACTCGGTTCAAAATTGAGCTTTCGAGAATCCGACGATATCGTTGAATTCGGCTCGTCGGACGCTACAAGAATGTGCTTTGATACTTTGGAAAAGCTTCATATAGGATTGCGCCATGCACTCGATTTTCATCTCAAAAAGTAGTTGCTCGCATGTGATGTGTATATAATCCCGCTTATGTGGGCTGAACGCTACACACAGGGAAGGGCCTCAAAACTTACCCTAGAATGCGCCACGTACTCAATCTCATCCACTACATTGTGAGATTAGATAAATTTCATTTTCCAAATTCATAGATCTTTATTTCGTTTTTAAGCGCTTACTGGCTTTACGTGCTTCCTCTGCTCTCATTATCCAATCCTCTGTATATCAAGTGGAATCTTTGAACAGTTCTCAGCAGGCATAGTGGGCCTATTATATGACATTTTCCAATTTTAAAGGAGATGATTCGCAGGAAGCTGTGAAGATAGCGAACAATTTCCTTCACTGTCGTAGACTAAGGTCACTTGTCTGTAAGGTTTATATGGAACTTGGTCGCAGGAGAGCGTTTTCTTCCGTGGTGTGACTCCCAAACATCACCCCTTGTCATGCCTTTGCCCCCTATTACGTGACAAGTCCATTTTTAGAGGAATGTTTTGTAGAAAGCCATAAAGAAAGCGAAGAATTTCCTTCACTGTCGTAGACTATGGTCACTTGTCCTGTAGGAATTATGTGGAAAACTCGGTCGCAAGTGAGCCTTCCTTCCGCAGTCGTGGCCCCAAACATACCTCCTCGTCATGCCCTTGTGGGATGTTCTAGATTTTTTGCATATCCAGATGAACTCGCAGACCTGAAATGTGACCCGTTAGCTTCCACGTGAAAAATGCTGTCGCTTGAAATGCATTACTTCTCCCAGTTGAAATTTTGATTTTTCACCGTTTTCAGCCTTCCCCTATTGCCGGATTGGGCACTACCCCACGATTACTGCCCCAAAATTTCGAAGTTTCATTTTTCGTCGAAACTTTGTCTATTGGGATGATTCGATGCCCTGATTACGAATATGACATTCATTTTTGATGCTGGTGTCATTTGGCGCCGTTTGGCGCCGTTTGGCGCCAATTTGGCGCCACGGTTGTTTTCACCAAACATGCTGAAACTTCGTCATTCTGGGTTATTTGGGGTCCTGATTAGGAAAACGACACCCTTTTTTGGCGCTGGCGCCATTTGGCGTTAATTTGCGCTCTGGCTGTTTCCACCAAATCCGCTGAAAACGTGTGTATGGGGGTTATTTGGGGTCCTGATTACGAATATAACATCCAGTCTGGAAGCCGGCGTCATTTGGTGTCACAAACAACACTTCACAGGCAGAGCGTACTCTTAGGCACCTTTCTCACAGCGCCGACTGTCACACCGTGGAAAAGGTCATCGAATCGGAGGCGATCCCACGACAGGAAGGAGCCAGACCGTGGAAAACTGTGAGCTAAGCCAGAAGCATATTTCACTTTTCACTGGAGATGCCTGTAGGCGTTGAGCAGAGCAGCAATGACTGCAAGCTCTCCAACTGTCACTGAGGATGGTAGTACCGGGTTCGATGTACTACTTCATGATGAGCCGCAACAGAGTTGAAACGTCTTTTCTTCGGACCATCCGAAGGAGTCCACTTCCTCTTTCGCCTCCAACAGCCACTTGTGCCTGCGTACCAACGTCGGCGGTTGCTGCGTTTGATAACCAGTGTTTCGTTAATGTCCATCTCGCACCCGAACCTTCCGAAGATCGGCGGGTTCCTCCTGAAGTGCACCACACATACGTCGCGGAAGAACCGCTCCCACTGAATTGAACTGGTGTGACCGACGTTGAGCTCGTGTTCCTTGTCCTTCACCTTGCCCATGTCGCGCAGCCAAAAATAGGGCAGTGCGAACACCGTGGACTCAGGAAAGTAACAGTTCTCGAGAAAGGAATCCTTTCGGGCATAAACTTGGATCCTGGTCTCGTTCGACGGTCGAGTGCGGCACGCTCGACGATTGCAAATCCAGCCGTTGTGCCGTTCGTCGTTGATCAAGCTCATGGATCGTTGACATGAAGGTCATAGTGGCACAGACATCAACCCCATGGATCGCAACCAGTAAGTGCTCGTACACGCCCTTCAAGGCTAAGCCCAGTAGCTCTCATTGACGATTGTGTCGCTAAAGAGTAGCAAGAGCCATTCTCCGTTGTCGAAAACTTGAAAAATGCTTCTCGCTCCTTCCTGTCGTGGGAAAGCCTCCAATTCGATGACCTTTTCCACGGTCTGACAGTCGGCGCTCTGAGAAAGGTGCCAAAGAGTACGCTCTGACTGTGAAGTATTGTTTGTGACACCACATGGCGCCGGCGTCAAGACTGGATGCTATATTCGTGTTCAGGACCCCAAACAACCCCCATACACAACCCCCAGAGCGCCAAATGGCGCCGGCGCCAAAAACGGGTGTTGTTTTCGTAATCAGGACCCCAAATGACCAAAGTTTCAGCAGATTTGGTGAAAACAACCGTGGCGCCAAATTGGCGCCAAACGGCGCCAAATGACACCAGCATCAAAAATGAATGTCATATTCGTAATCAGGGCATAGAATCACCCCAATAGACAAAGTTTCGACGAAAAATGAAACTTCGAAATTTTGGGGCACTAATCGTGGGGTAGTGCCCGATCCGGCAATAGGGGAAGGCTGAAAACGGTGAAAACCAAAGTTTCAACTGGGGGAAGTAATGCATTTCAAGCGACAGCATTTTTCACGTGGAAGCTAACGGGGCACATTTCAAGTCTGCGAGTTCATCTGGAATGCAAAAAATCTGAACATTCCACAAGGGCATGACGAGAATTTATGTTTGAGGCCACACCACGGAAGGAGCGCTCACTTGCGACCGAGTTTTCCACACAATTCTTACAGACAAGTGACCATAGTCTACGACAGTAAAGGAAATTCTTCGCTTCCCTACAGCTTTCTACAAAACATTCCTCTAAAAATGGGACTTGTCATGTAATAGGGGGCAAAGGCATGACAAGCGCGGTGACGTTTTTAGTCACACTACGGAAGAGTACGCTCACTGCGACAAGCTTTCATATGAAACCTTAACAGACAAGTAACCGATAGTCTACGATAAAGAAGGAGATTGTCACTGTCTTCACAGCTGTCTGCAAAATCATCTTCCTTTTGAAAATGGAAAATGTCACATATAAGGCCCACTATGCCTGCCTGAGAACTGTTCCAAGATTCCACTTGATGTACAGAGGATTGAGAATGAAGCAGCAGGAACAGTCAAGCCAGTAAGCGCTTAAAACGAAAATAAGATCTAAGAATTTGGAAAATAACATTCATCTATCTCACAATGTAATGATGAATAGAGACATGGCGCATTCTGGGTTAATTTTGAAACCTCTCTGTGTGTAGGGGTCAGCTCGCATAAGCGGGATATTATACACATCACATGCGAGCAATAAATACTTTTTGAGATGAAATCGAGGCATGGCGCAATCCTATATGCACTTTCCAAAGTATCAAAACATATTCTTATAGTGTCCGACGAGCTGAATCAAAGATATCTTCCGATTCTCGAAAGCTCAATTTAGAATCGAGTTATAACGAATTTACGAAATAACGAGGATTCGCGTTATTCGCTTGAATTTTCGATTTCAAACGACGTTTACGTTACTACAGACCCGAGGGTAGCGTTCACATGATCCCTGCCTGGGTTTGCTTTAAGTGCGCCTTCACGCAAACACATTGCTGCTTCATCGAAATTTTCAACTTTCGTAGGAATGCTCAATTGGTCAGTCCGGCCATTTGTAATGAGGTGTAGTCCGCTGTACTCGCCTTGCGACGCTGAGCTCAAATCCGTTCTCGGTATCTGCGGAACGATTCTCTGAAAGTTACGAGGGATTTTTCTCACTGTATCTTTCTCACTATAGCGCCCTTTACATCCTCGCATCCCGCTTGCCTCGCCCAGGTTGAGCCGGTGAGGAGTTCTGCCTGTGGGACTGGCGGTGCAGTGGATAGCAAGTTTGCTTCATATTGGTGAGGTCAGATGTTCAAATCCTTGTGCATGAAAGACTTTTGCATTTTTTCAAGGCTCCTCATACAAACCCAAAATGTGTTTATATTTGGATATTTTGTCGATTTGCGTCCCCCTTTCACATCTGGAGAGGGCAGACTTTGGAATCTCCTTCTCGTGCTCATTTTCTTCAGTTCTTCGTTAGGATGAACTTTGACATACAGAAGACTCTCAAAATTAACAATATTTCGAAAAGTTATTCCAGCTATACGAGCAAATATGATAGTCCCTCACAAAATGATCAAAACAAAATAGATGTAAAAGGGAGAAGCAAATCAACAAAATAATCAAATATAAACACATTTTGGGTTCGTTTGAGGAGCCCTGAAAAAATGCAAAAATCTTCAGTGCTCAAGGATTTGAACATCTGACCTCACCAATATGAAGCAAACGCGCTTCCCACCACCACCAGGCCCACGAACAGGCTACTCACCGGCTCAACTTGAGCGAGGCAAGCGGGATGTGAGGATGTAGAGGGCGCCGTAGTGAGAAAGCCACGGTGAGAAGAATCCCGTCTCTCCTATCAGAGAATCGTTCCGCAGATATCGAGAACGGATTTGAGCTCAGCGTCGCAAGACGAGTATAGCGGACTACACCTTATTACAAATGGCCGGACTGACCAATTGAGCATTCCTCGTTAGCAGGACCACCGTACCTTCTTCGCCAAAAAAAAACACCAAAATGTGTAGTCATTGAATATTGTTTTAAAGACTGGCCATTCTGTCAAATTTAGGTGCACAAAGTGCTATGCGCTGCATGGGTTGTGTCAATAATATCTGCTTCACCGTTTGGATTCTACCACAGGGCCGACTATATTCTGAAAGACTGGCCTGGAACAGAGAACAACGTTCCCGTACGAAGCTTTTTCTCATTGAGTTCCCAAATCCGGAGGTTTCCACTTGACAAGGTTATCTGTTGTTCCAGGTGTTGTCATCGAAGATGTGCATGGTGGCTGTTCTTTTCGATCGAAGTTCAAAACGAATGTACAAGGTAGGGAAATCTGCACTACTAGCCTCTAACTCGCAATTGAATTCACTAATAAATAAGTGTTTTAGTTCATTTTCCATCTTTCGGCGCTCTTGTTCTTTGTTATTCCACTTTCCATTATTTTTGTGCTACACATATTCATCGCTATCAATGTGAGCAAATTTCCCATCTATTATCAAAATAAATAGTTATTTATTTTGAAAAAATTAGGTCCGATCTTCTCGCAAGGACATCAATCGTGCGGATGATCGTTGTGTCGACGACGGGAACTCTCGCCTGACTTTCATTCTAGGTAGATCATGCTCTACCGGTTTCAATTGCAAGCTGACCATTTCATGATGATGCCAATATTGAACCCACTCTTTCAGTGAGTATCATCTGCGCATTGTTCGTCTGCCACCTGCCTTTTCAAATTCAGCGACTGTCGTTCTTTTACTTGGAGAACGAGCAATCCGTTTCGACACTTAATCAGTACTTGTTTTTCATATCAGGTACACATACTAGCCTGCACTTTTTCAGAAACCATCTTTCTTCTGAGGTTCCGCCAATAAAATAGAAGATAAAATAGTGAAAGCGCTAGAACTAACATGTCTTAGCGATTTTTGACGCTCACATTAGGTCCGGAATGTGCAATTTGTCTTCTATATGAGTTCCTCTTTACTGTAAGCATACTAAGCCAGTCCATTCGGAGCCCTATACTTGTTGCCCAAGTTGTAAGGCTTTTGAAAAACAAAACAATGCTTACAAGGAATATCCTTCAGGTCGCCATGGCCGTTCTACATGAGATGTATACCACTCTATGCATTCTGACACGCTGATTTCGAATCTGCCTTCCAAATCTAAACGACTCTCCGAACGGAGTTATGAAGCGTAATAGCTCAGTGATAATGGTCCGGGCTGGCAGGTAAAAGCTCGTAGAATCGGGTCCTTTGCAAATTGGTTGTTTTGCTTTTGTCCGCAACACTTCTAGAGGCAAAAGCAAAGCAACCAATTTGCAAAGGATCCGATCCTACGAGCTTTTACCTGCCAGCCCGGACCATCACCACTGAGCTATTACGCTTCATAACTCCGTTCGGAGAGTCGTTTAGCAGATTTGGAAGGCAGATTCGAAATCAGCGTGTCAGAATGCATAGAGTGGTATACATCTCATGTAGAACGGCCATGGCGACCTGAAGGACATTCCTTGTTAGTAAATTGAGGGTGCAAACAGATTGAGCGGAAGTCGAAAGCTAGATTCTTCTCGGATCACTCGTAGTCATTTAGCATTTCTAGGACTTCGCTTGAAATTTGTGCTCATCCGTGATTCGGATTTTCCTGCAGTCCTTATTGGTCGTTCATTTCTGTTAGAAGTGTTTTGATTTTCTCAAATCGTGCTCAACTCATTACCACATTTTCTTTTTATAAGACGCGTTTTTTGAAACAGTTTCCGCACCGGCGGAAAACTTTTTTATAGTTTCGAATGCCCTGGAATTCCTCGAGTCTGGGAGTCAATATATGCGGCTGAGGTGGTGTGCGGCGATATCTCTGCCTACGTAGTATCGCTACCTATGATCCCCTGTAACACCGTCTTTTTGGTTCAGCGTGGCGTCGTAATCCGCATTTCCTCTCGCACGTCCTGGAATTATTTATCCCTGTTCTCCATTACCTTCTTCTTCTTATTCTTTAGCGTCTGTCCGGCTTGTAGGCGAGGTCCGCTTTTCTGATGTGTTGACGCCACGTCACCCGATTAAATACTTGGTCGGGGTGGATGTTAAACTCTTCAAGTCTTCTGCACTTAGTCGAGCTATCGCTGCTTCAGGCGTCCTCTAGGCTACTTTCCGGACACGTCGGATGAGACCGATCTTACGGAAACTGTCATCATTCGCGCGAAGAACATGACCACACCATCGAGGACGGGCTTCGCGCATTATATCAACAGTCGGAGCTACACCGAATCGCTCCTGGTGTCACCATTACGAATGCGGTCTAATAGTCAAGGAGCGATTCGGCGTAGCTCTGATTGTTGATCAAATTCCTGTTCTCCATCACCTCATTTTCTCAGAAAACCTTTTTACTTTATACCGGATACTTCAAAAACCGACCCACGCTTCTCACGCAAACCAAAGTAAGTTGCTTCTCATGCTTATTATCTTTTTTGGTGAGGTTCAATGGCGGTATGAGAAAGTGCTTCAACTTTTTTCCCCGGTTGTTTTATTTTGTTCAGTTTTTTTTTTCACTTGTTCATGTTTGCTGTCAGTCACCCATTGACTGCCCTGCTCTAAAATATCCTCCTGCTACTTGGGATGGTAAGAAAGTCCTGAGCCGATTTTTCGAAAGCTCCAAAACTTTCGCTTATTGAATCTGCTACGTGATAGACTACTGCTGTCAATCATACTTCGCAGTGGGTATATACAGCTAGGTTGCCTTCTTTAACTTAAATCGTGATGTCGATTCCGCAAGAGTGTTTTCGAGCGATCATCTTCTATGAATGGCGCTGCGGCACAGGAGCAGTGGGAACCGTCAACATTATCAGCATCGCATTGGGAAGAGACACCACTTCCATCATCAGTGCCAAGCTCTGGTTCGCAGGCTTCGAAGGAGGATTCACGGCTTTCGAAGACAAGACAAGGTTGCGAATCCCCCAAACGGTGGAAGACTCCACCGTTCCCGGCGCTGTCAGAGAGGTTTCGGAGGTTAGCACCCGCAGCCTTGTGAACTCGGGAGCACTCAGCCCACAGTCCTCGGTCCCCTTCACGCCCTCGCCACAGAAAAGTGCTGACTCAATGGATTCCTCACGTCTTGACCGATAGCTCGCGGTTCAGTCGGGTACCCGTTTGTCAGTTTCTCCTTCTTTGTCCGCATCGAAATGAGTTTTTGGAAGGCATGATTACGAGATATGAGAGTTGGGTCCTCTATGATTCTAACAAGCACAGTGCCGTGTGGTTGCCTCGAGGAGATGACCCGCCGACGCAAGCGAAATTGGACCTCCACCCCAAAAACTGTCTTCGTCGCTACCTCTGGGATTCGTGAAGAATGCTGTATTGTGAGATGCTCCCGCAAAGACATACCGCTACGGGCACCATTTACGCCAGTCAGCTCCAGAAACTAGCGGACGCTGTCCAAGAAAAACGACCGAGACGAACTTCTGTCCGCCTACTCTACGATGACGCGAGGCCCCACATAGCTAAAGAGACCCGTGCAAAATTGGAAGAGCTGATCTGGGACGCGATTGCCCACCCACCCTATTCCCCTGACATGCCCTCTCTGACACTTACTTCATTCCCTCAAGGCGTTCCTAGCGAGAAAAAAATTCACCAAAGTTGAAGACGTTGAAAGAGCGGCTAGCGATTTCTTTGATCTTAGTCTGCTCAATTCTGGGAAAAGGGGGTGGCTGACCTGCCCATTAGGTGGACTCTGTTGTGAGTAACTATGGTGATTATATTATTGAGTAGA
>MU868372.1:119661-209563 GCA_036418205.1 Ostertagia ostertagi
AGTTTGAACATGGATCATTGTGCACCGGCAGTGAGCGGTCGGTCCGAGAGTGCTCCCGACCCATCATCCTGAATTGTTTTTCTGCTGTTCCTGCCAGTTACTGTCAACGATACCTTCTGCACGGATCATCTGCTGGTATTAGTCTACCACTTATTTACTGAATCCATCTGCACTTCTCAGCTAAAATCTGATTCGTCTTTCGTATACGCTGTATACAGCGGCAGTTTGTATCGACTCTTTTGCAAGCGCAGATCACGTACGACCCGTGGTCACTACAATATTCTGAGGTCGTAATAACAGGTCTATTGGATTTTTTGGTTTTCCTTTTGTTTTTGAATGGATACTCCTACTCGTGTACCGCTTAAAGGAACCAAGCGATCTTGCCCATCTACCTCGCCACCTTCTCCCGTAGCGGATCCGCCTGGTCTCGAGGAATTGAAGCGTGAGGTCAACAGCTAATCCGCCGTTCCAGGTTGCGTCAAAATCGTTCTCAACACCCTGATAAAGGAACTGGACGATGTCAAACTGGAACGAGATCGCCTCCGTCAGGGGAACGCCATGCTTCGTGAGAAACTTGGTATTTTTAATGATACTTCTCTTAATCATGCTGAGCCTCCTACAGAGCCTAGTGTTGTGCACACCCTTTCAATAGTAATGATTTTGCTGAAGCCGAAAGACGGAGATCCATAGTAATAGCAGGCGTTCCTGAGTTAAAGGAACCTATTGTAAGGAAGAAGTTGTTTTATGATTTTCACAGTGTGCTTAATATTATAGGACATCTAGAAGTTGAATGTGTCCCCATTTCGGTCTACAGATTAGGACGTCCTATTTTAGGAAAAAATAGATTGCTAAAGGTTGTTCTACCTTCTTCGTAATTCCAACGTGTGGCAGTGAGGCGCGCAGCCCGACTTCGCTTTTTCCCCGGGAGAGGCTTCTACCTAAGGGAGTCGCTCTCTGCTGAGAAGAGAAGGCGACGCCGGGAGGAACGCTCACATCGTTTAAAAGTCAATCATCCTCATAATGCTTCGTGTAACTCAAGCTATGCCCCGAACCATGTCAACTTCACAGGAAAACTGTGTTCCCCTCATCGGTTTTATCCTAACAATGGAAATGGTAATTCTGGTTTCATTTCGTTCTTACGTCTGACTGTTTTCTACTGTAATGTCAGGTCTTTGCCCAAGAACAGAGTTTTTCTTGATCACGTCACTTCTAACAGATATGATTTGTATCTCTTGACAGAAACCTGGTTAAAAGACCACCACTCTATGACATCTATGCTCAATCATTGGATCAATGATTATGCTGTGTTGAGGTGCGACAGAAGTCACAGAGCCGGGGGTGGAGTTTCGATGTTCATTAGGAACACATCAAATTATACAATCATTATATCCGAGTCAGTTCCAGAAGGTNTGGAATCTCAGCGGCGGATATCGCTTCACCCGAATTTCGTCTCAGGATTGTACTGATATACAGACCCCCTTCCTCAACCCCTTCTTTTTCCGAGCAGTTAGCAGAAGCAGTTCCCGATCTGACAACTGTGTCATTTCCCGTTATAGTACTAGGTGATTTCAACTTGCCGGAAATCAACTGGGCACAGTGAGATTCCTGGAAGGAAGATCCTCATCTACTATCAGTTACATTTGCTTCGCATGGATTTAAGCAGTACATTAAAGAGCCCACCAGGGGCAACAATATTTTAGATCTACTTTTCTCAAACGACCATGAACTTTTGAGCAATGTGTCCGTCAACTCATCGGTTGGCCATAGCGACCATTTGCGTATCATTTCGAAATAATAAGAAGCTTGCTTCCTACCGTACCAGTTCTGAAAAGGCTTTTTTCTAAGTGTGACTATACAAGCATTACAGACTATCTTTTCAACATTTTATGGATCGAATCTTTTGAATCAGTTTCTACGGTAGACGAGAAATATGTTATGTTTCTCTCAATACTCACTGGTGACTGGTCAGAGTACAAGACTTTTTCTTCCACGTTTTTGGACTAGTAACGTTTAATAAAAGCGTCGAAAAGAAATAGTCGAGTCTAAAGAAAGCATCGATTCTTCAGATTTATGAAATCTAGACTACGTACCAAGGCACAGCTTTCTGATCTAAAGGAAATGGAAGATTACTTCTGAATGACATCGACAAGGCGAATGCTTTTGCAGCTGTGTTCTTTCGTTCTTCTGTAAATCATTTTTGCAGGACAATGATAATCTGCCGCCATTTTCACCATCGATTTCAAGTGAAATGAATACTTTCCCTCATTTTGATCCCAACGACATTTACGACGCCTTAGTCAAATGGCCTATGTCATATTCTATCACTCCAGACCATATCCCCTTTGTATTTGTCAAAAATGTAGCCCATGTTGATGCGTTTCCCCCTTCATATTTATTCAATCAGTCAATGATGTTCTCGGAAGTTTTTAGACTCTGGAAGCACTCCTACATCACCCCGATTTTGAAAAAACCACCTTCTTCGGATATCTCTAACTACAGGCCGATAAGTATCACCTTTTCTGTAGACTTTTTGGGAAATTGCTCAAGCCGCACATTCTCCGCCATCTGGATCAAAACAATGTAGTTCCTGCTTCCCAGCATGGTTTCCTTAAAGGCAAATCTGTTATCACCAATGTACTGGAGTCACTCAATGATTGGACAAGCGCATTGGACAACAAAAAGTCCGTTGATGTGATATATTTTGATTTCACTAAGGCTTTTGCTAAGGTCAGTCACAATGAGCTGTTGCACAAATTCAAAAAACTTGGACTTCATCAATGTGTTCAGCTGGATTAAAGAGTTCCTCAGTGAAACAACCTACCAAAAACGTATAAGCACTTCTAACTCTGATGTATTTCGCCTTCACAGTGGAATTCCTCAAGGCGGGGTTCTTTCTCCTATATTCTTTGATATTTACTCCGCTGATTTGGCCTATATCGGTTATAATGACGAAGTTACTGCCAAACAATATGCCGACGACCTCAAATCCTACAAAGTAATCAATTCTCCACAAGACTCAGTCTCATTACAGAATTCTATCAATAGTCTTGTTCAGTGGTCTGAAGATTGGCAGATCCCCCTCTCCTCTACCAAAACTTTTCACACGCGTATAGGTGCTTCTTCTGCCATCTCTTCTTCATATTTTATAAATGGCCAGGAGATTTGTAAAGTTGAAAAGGTTAAGTACATAGGTTATTTATATAACAACAAACTTGATTTCTGTGATCACTACAAGGAAATTCCCAAAAAAAGCATTTTGTCGTACATACCAAAGTGTCAAGGCCCTTACAACAAACGATAGTAAGGACCTTATTCGAGTATGCAAGACTTATGTACGGCCGTTGGTAGAGAATGGAACAGTTGTTTTTTGCCCTCATAAGAAGAAAGATATGGCTCTCATTGAGAAGGTCCAAAATAACTCACCAGAAAGGTACTTTTGCGGCGTGGTGGCTTTTGTATGCTAGAATGCCTAATGCTGTGATAAGAAATAAATTTTTTCATCTTCCTTCCTTGCATTCCAGACGTGACCTTTTTGATTTGTGAATAAATAAATAAAAAAATATAATCGGCTTGGCTTGAACAGACTCTTGGCGAATGGTACATTCTATTCTTGATCTGATACCAGGAAGACTAGAACTCCTTCAATGACCGGCAGAGCTTAGTTTTTGCGAACCCTGCGAATGAAGGATCGGCGTTAGATGCTCACTTATGATAATATAACAATTTAATTGTGGGCTAACACCATAACCCTATTCACCGCTAAATTATCAAAACAAGGAGAGGCCAAGTGTTTACAGAGCTACGTGTTATAAATATACCTGGAATGCCTGCGGAAACTTAGGTCGTATGATGTGCGCGATACCGGGCGGAGCAAAGCTGGTGTAAACATAAAAGATTAGTGAAATTAAACACATATTTATACGAATAACAAGATATATGTTTTTAGTGAAACATCCCCACTAGAAATACTTTTGGCCTCTATTGCAACAAAGTGCGAGAAATTTGTATTTCCTTAGAGGCACGAGTCGGGACTAGGTCCCAAGAGCCACTCTCTCTTAGAGTGAGGAAGGGGGGCTCCAGAAGTGGGAAGCACGACACTCTCGCGATTTTAAAATGCGAGACAACGGCGCTAAGGTTTTGCTTTATGTGCTGCCGTGCTGCCCTCTCGCATACGGCGCACTATAATCGAGTTTTCCCTCTCTCGCAGCGCTGTGCCTCTCCTTCATACCACGGCCGACCTCATGAGGAAAATTCAGTGTTTGTTATGGTGCTTTTCGTTTTTTCTCCCCAACGATCTTCCCCACTGCTCTCCTCGCCTTATTTTCCAAACCGAATAACGCATCAACTCAACGCACTTGTGCCTTTTAGACGTCCTTTTCGTCGAAATGTCACCAATGGACCATCGAACTTGAACACACTGGCCGTTGATGAGACTAATTTATGCTGTCCTTGTTGCGTGTATTCGCAACTTAAAATCCACGAAAGTTATGTGAGGCTATCGCACTCTCGTAATCCTCCGCTCCAACGCGACTCAAAAAGACTCAAAACACGAACTAGCATCAACCGTGTTACAGAAAGTTACGCCAATTCAAAATTGTGGATTAATTTAGGCTTTCTCTTCTTTACATAGAATGTCGCATCAGGTTTGGAAGGAAGTCCTGCAAGGCTGTCAATTTATTTTGCGTCTACTAGAAAAATCTTGTCCTAAGTTATGAATAACTTCTGGTGGGACCTTCACGCTGCTTCCACCCATCGTGTAGGCAAAGGCAACCAATAATTATCGAAGGGAATCCGAGAGATTTCAGCTTTGTCTGTTACTCATTGCTGTCACGATTCCAGAAAAGTGCAAATAAAAATCCCTTGACATCAGCACCATAGTAGCGGTGCGAGGCCCTCAGGCAACCACACGGCGAAATATAATATTATCTCATTCCTATCAAACGTGCAATAAAATTAAATTTTAATTAATTTTAATTAATTAATTTTAAATATCTTAGATTTTTTCCAAGCTTGTTTACTTGTGAACTTAAAATTTTAATAGGAATTATCGTAAATTAGGTTTTTCATGAGTATAAAGAATGAGTGGGAAAAGTCCATCTGCGAAAAATAGTCACAATGAGAATTTCCTTGGGATCCACGGTCGTTTTGAGCATGCGAATTTTGGGTTTTAGTGACCACAGCTCTCTTCAATATTCAATTAGCATGGAGACCATCACGAAAGATCCAGAATTCTGATATGCTGTCGAAAGCTTTGAACGTGTGGCGATGAGAAAGTTTTTTCTTTTCTTTCGGGATTTTTTTTTTCAAGCGTTTTGAGCATTTTTTCAAAACGCGAGTTATAACCCTTTGAAGAGTAGGAGAGAAACCTAGAATACTTGCTTTCTATAAGGTGCTAGGATCAATTTGAAAAACTATTCAGTCGGAAGAATTTTGCCCTACCCCGCCCTCCCCCCCCCCTCCCCACGAAATTTTCTTTCGAGTCTCGGAACCCATTTGCCTTCACGAAAATGCTTTTGGATCAATTGCCCTTGGAAATTATTCAGATGTCGAGAATCCTTTATCGAATCGATTTATTCTCGTGATGAATTAATGTGACGCTTTTGCCGGCAACAATTCTTGTTCTGAGATGCGCCACACACTTGGTTTTATGAAGCCGCAGAGGTATCCATAAGTCTCTTTTCTTGTCATACTCTTTATAGTTTGCAGAGATGTAAAAGCTACTTGGTGCAAAGCGTCACAGTCGCCCATTACGCGACTATTTTATCTCGTTCACAATATTCGCATTCAGATTGCGAAGTGAGCCTGGCAGAGAATTCTGGAGATGAGCTAAGAACTTCTTTTCCATCCAGGGTGATGACCAGGTCAAATGCCAAACGAACGCTACTGATTCCAGGTCTACAAGCATCGTCTATATTACGAAAAAATTAATCTAGGACTTCCATTCAAAGATGAGCCCGCTCGCTATTTCGCCTTGCAGCCGCCCACATTATTGAAGCAAGGGCACTAAAAAGCTATACTTTGCGGGAAGGTGATGAACGTGGATGATGATTAAACATTTGGTCGCGCCTAGCAAACAAGAAACTTAAAACATATCTAAAAATATTTAGCAGTGTTGCAGGAGTTTCTTGCACCTATAACTCCTCTGTCGTTCTTCTTCACACTACAGTTTTCCAAAATCTTTTGAAATGATGCCACCAATAACAGAGAAGGAAATCGTCTCTCAATATTTTAAAAATTAAAAAATTTTGAAGATTGCTATTTGCTTGTTCTTCCACCACTCTGTCGCAGTTATAACCTAGAACAACTCCCGAGAGGTCATTATCCCATACAACCCCCTCCTTCTCCTCACCCTTTCGACGATTTGACCGAGTCTCTTGGATAATTTCCACTGCTATGAATCGTGTGCTTGGTGGCTTGTTAGTTGAAAAAGTGAACCAATCGCAAAGCTAGATGCAAAAGCAAGTGTATTTTTGATGTCTCAAAAAAACTATTATTTTCTATTATTTTTCTATATTTCTATTTTTTCTATTCTTTCTCTTTTTCTATTTTTTTATCTTTGTCTTGGATCCCCTCCTTCGGTTCGGGGAAGCTTCTGACTACCTCTGCAGTAAGGTCTTCGTTGCCGTCCTTTAGCGTACAACTGAATTTGGGTGTTATCTACGCGTAGAGCTCATGACCGGTTATCAGCAATATTCAGTTGTGTACTAAAAACAAACAGCAGGACAAAGGCTTAAATTTTAATGTTTTATCGTCTCTTTTAATTGCAACAGTACGCTGCAATATAACAATAGTATCTGGTTTACTATCAAGATGCTGAGTTTCAAGGTTATCAATATTTGTTTACAAATATTGACTCCTATCATGCTATGATGGGCTATCATAGCTTTTTCTCCATAATATAAGACATGCTAACAAAATACAAACCTTGCAAATTCAAAGGGTAGGGTGAAAATAAGGAAACAAATGAATGCCCTTAATAACTGGAGCTCAGGTATAATTAATAGCGTACAGTTCATTTCAGCTCTCTCAAAGCGGATCTGATTGCGAGGTCGTAAACCTCCACACACAATTTGGAGATACTCTGGACTAGCAAAATAAACTTATTGAGCTCAGGCAAAGAGGAAGGCCATTCATAAAATGCCATTGAAGCCAACATCTCTTCCTTGGTTTTTGGACAGTATTGCCGCTTGGTTGATAACACCTATAATTATTCCTGAGCCATGTTCGAAACTAATAGAGATATTGTTTTTGAAACGACTGTACTGGCTAATAATTGCTCAGGGTTAGCCTTCTGTACTGCTGAATCAACATCATCGGTGTTTCTCTTCGAGTGGCAGCTATGGGCAATCCCATGAAACGGCCGTGCAGGGTGATGGCCGTGGACTGGCTTATTTTGTCGGTTCAAACATTGCTCAACAGCAAAAACCTGGATTTCGGTGAGTATACGTTGCTGGGCGACTTACCATAGGATCACCACGGAAGCTTTTAGCGACGATCACTTCTTTGTGTACGTTGGTACCACAAAGACTAAATCAATCTTTTACTTTCGTTGTTGATTAATTGCTTGATCGATCACTGTAGCGCTCAAAAGTATTCGGCCAAAGCTTTTTCAGCCGTAACTTTCTTTCTGCTTGATCAAATCAGTTCTGTTTATGATATGTTTCAGAGGCAGACCCGCATCACCAGAGAAGTGTAGTATTGTTGAATGGTAGGAAGAATTTGGAAAGAAAATTTTTTACACTAAAAATCCTCAAGTATGACCGAGTTCCGAGTAAATTTCAATCTATTGCAAAAAGCTTACAATCCAACAAAACGATCTACCGCATGACCGAAAACGTTAAGCAGACTCAATACTCTCTTGATAAACTTCTGGAATCGTTAAAACCTCGATAAGGTCTAAGTGTGGAATTAAACACTGATTGCAATGTTCATTGGGACAACCTTATGTGTTAGGTTTATTACGTTGCTAAGGCATACGTAGTAAAAGAACAAAAAATACCATACAACAACATTAGTGGCCGAACGAAAACGAGTACAAGCAATGGCTCTATGAACTTGTACAATATAAAGCCAGGACATTAAAACACCGAAACACTACGAGCGAGAAAAATAAAGCTTCGCACATGAATGAAACATGAAATAGAAGCTGTTTACCTCAAGGAACTATAAGATTTCACATTCAGATAGAATTTCAGCCATCTTACGCTTGATCCATCCAGGGAGTCAGGAATGACCATATTCCTTGTTACCTTCTTGTAAAGACTGGCAACCCTGTACGTGAAACTAGTGGCCCTTATATTGGTTCTAGACCCAGGTAAAACTATTTTTGCATATCCCCCTCTAGTACAAGAATGCGCCATCTTATAAACATCAAAAGAACCGAACTGGTTCCGATGATAGAGAAGTTTGTAAACCATGCATACATCAAATACTCTGCGCCGTGGCTCAAGTGTAAAGACTCCTAAGTATTCATTGCGGATAGACGCTTTCGAAATCCTGGAATACAAGAAACACCTACACCGGAAAAGGATTTTACGAGTGAATTTATTTTGTACTTTCTCAATTGCCTCAACGTCCTTTCTCTTGGTGGGATAAAACACTGCAGAACCTGCCTCCACCAGCGGACGAACATAAGTCTTATAAGCCTTCAAAAGGATAGATTTATTCATGGATGGAAGTCCCTTAAAGATATGCGACGTACGCAAGAGAGCTGGATTGCAACGCGTTCGAATGTGCTTAGAGAAGTCAAGAGTCTTGCTGTAATGGAACCCCAGATCTCTTACATAGTTGACGGGAGAGATAGTAACCCCATCAACAAAATAAGGATTGAAGGAAAACTCAGGGCTCTTCGCAATCGTCATACACATCGTTTTGTGTGGGGCTAAGGGTAGTTGCCACCGCTTTGCCCAATCACTTAACGAAGTAATAGCCTTTTGCAGCCCCTCCTTATCCGTCTTTCAGTGATAACTTTATAGATTTTCACATCATCAGCATACATCTTAGTTGTAACGTTCAGCCCATCAACCAAACGAAGTATTTCTGCAGTGTAAATACAGAAAAGCACTGATGAAAAAACTCCCCCTTGCGGTACTCCACTCAAAACTTCTCTACTGTCAGAGTAAGCTTGGCCAACTCGAACCTGTAAGGTCCGGTCAGAAAGGAAATTGGCCATTTGATCAGAGTTGGATGAAATCCCAGCACCTCCAGCTTATAAAGCAACTTTCTGTGGGACCCTCTATCGAAGGCTTTAGCAAAGTCGAAATATATAACACCAGTTTTGCTCCGCCCGCTATCGCGCGCATCACACGGCAGGCGTTAGCGAAACTGGAGGGCCCATGGGTATCAGCATGTGGTACTCCATTACCCACCTCAATATTGAATGGGTTAGACCTTTCCCGGCTTCGCTGAAGCCCGTCGAGAATACGCGTGATAACGTCTGGAGCTGAACTGGCATATTTATCTCACGACTGTAAACATCCACCATTCTTCTTGAATTCAGATAATTTAGTGATGAATAGGATTGCTGTCAGTCTCAAAATGAAAATGAAATATGCCTGTTTACATAAGTGAGGAGCTAAGGCTTATCATTCATTCACATTCACCATTAGAGCACCGACAGGATCAGCGGTTTAATGAATATGGGCTTTCGTGAAAGAAATGAAACTTATCATTTTCTGAAGACTTGGTTGAGTTTATGCAATCGACTGCTATTAAGTAAGCTGGTCATGCAATGATACAATGTGCACGTACCTCTGCAAATAGGATTTGTAAGTAGGTTCGCTCTAGTATCAGCGCCTGACGTGCCTTATCAGTCTTTATGAGTTGTAACCACTTTCCATCACCCAACAACAATATTCCCGTCCCAACCATTATAACACTTGTAAGTAGGGACGTTCTAGTGTCAGCGCAAGCTACGTAACGGAATCGACGATTTTCGCGTTCTGACCTTATCGGCCTTTATCAGTTGCTATCACTTGCAATCCCCCAGCAGCAATGTCCCCGTCCCATCCCACATCACACTTGTAAGTGTGGATTCTCTGGTACCAAGGCGAGCTGGGTAACGAAATCGACGACTTTTGCGTTCTAACGCATCTTATCAGTCCTTATCAATTGCTATCGCTTTCATTCATGTACCACCAATGTCTCGGGACCACTTCACACACCACTTGTAAGTATAGACACTCTAGTACCAATATGAACGACAAAACCAAATTGGCGATGCTCGCTTTCTAGCCCCTCTTATCAGCTCTTATCAGTCGTTATCAGTTCCATTCACATACCACTTGTGTCCCCATCCCACCCCCTATGACATATTTAAGAACCATGGCGCTATCATTGCTGTGACGCGAGCTACAAATTTCGTGACAAACAGACGCACACACACAGACATACTTAGCCAATTATATTATTGATCACAGCAGTAATTGTTGTCAATCACTGAGGTCCAATCCTCAAGGCTTTCTGTCATATTCGTTTCCACTGATCGCCCCGGAATGAAACCATGCTGGGCGCTGGGAATGATTTTATTGTCAGCAGCACACCTTAGAATATGCGTTTAAGCGTTTTTTTTAGTCAAACAGTCTACAAAATAAAGATGTAATACTAACAGGTCGATAATTCGCAGGGTCCGTGGCGGGATCCTTCTTAAGCACTGGGGTGACGAAAGAGTGTTTCCAACGATCAGGGACCTCCCCCATCATCAGCGATTGGTTGAATATGTACGCAAGTGATCCACAGATAACATCAGCCACCTTCTGAATGAAGATCAGTGGAATGAAGTCGGGGGTTTCAGAGGAGGACTTAGGCCAGCTCATAATCCGCTCGTATAGCTGATCTGCATAAAACTATGGCAGACTTTCATAGTTGATGTGAATGACGACGAGAAGTAAGGAATTCCATCATCTTTTGAGAAAGTTTTCGCAAAATGATCGGCAAGCATGTTAGCTTTGTCTTGCGTATTACATGCTACAAGATCACCATATTTCAGAAACACAATGCATTTCTATCCTGAATTTTATTATTGAGATACCTATAGGAATTACCACTGCAGCGCACCTCTATGATTTTTTTCTCCACATTACAGAAAAATTTTTTGAGACGATATAAGAACATTGCTGTATACTCCTTGTACTTATACCAGGTCCCAGTACGTCTTGCTTCATGAAAGAGACACTCCCGATGTTCACTCATTTTCCTTAGTTACCGTGGTAGGATGAACGATTTGTAGGAAGACACACGCTCCCAAGGAACATAGTAATCAATGGCGGCATGCAACACAGACAACAATAGTTCGCACTTGTCGTTGGTATTGCTGCAGCGTTCAAAAAGATCGACCCAGCCTATGCGAGAGAGACCCCTACGTAAAGCACTGAAGTTACATGCAGAGTATACTCTGCGATAGGTAGGCACAAGACAGCTTTCATACCCGATAACTTCAAAGGCGATACTGCTGTGATCAATACACCCAACCGTAGAGAGGACTCTTAGGTTTCTGACCAAATCCAGACTGCTAGAGAAAACCAAGTCCAAGAAAATGCCTGACCTAGTTGGTACATTAACATGCTGCGTCAGATAGTGACTGTGGATAAACTCGTGGAAAGACGATAAAATTGAGCGTTCCGAATTAGTACCTCCATTATTGTATAACTCAGGCATGTTAAAGTCACCCACAATCACAGTAGGATGTCCGCAAGCACTGAGATCATTAAGGACTTTCATTAACTGCCCCGTGTTTTTAACCAGAGATGATGGTGCCCTGTACACTACTATGATGCGCAAAGCGGAACTCTCGTTGAACACATCAGCGCAAAGTATTTCATATGCATCATTCACAGACTCCTTGAAAACGAGTGCCATAGATAGCCTGGAATATACTAGTAGCAATACTCCACCTCAAGACTTTCTTTGGCGATCACATCGCAGAATGTCATAGTCTGCGCTGAAAATCTCCAGGAGTGGTGGGATAATATGACTGGGTTTGAGCCAAGTTTCACTGAAGGCGTAGATATCAAAGTTGATAAAACTGCATCAACGTAGATGGAGTTCTTTGAGGTCGACCTCACATGAACAGAAGAAGTTAAGAGTGCTCGAAATAAACCAGGAGACATTAGTGCACCTGAGCGGAAGCAGAGATGCATGGAATAAATGGAGTTTCCACATTAGCCTCACCTGAGCAGGGAACACTCAGAGTAGGAGAACGGACACTCCCTCTTTACTTCCATGCCGTAGCGCTCGCCGTCGTTCACGTTCCTCTTTTGTCAGGGACTCCCTGAGGAAAATCCCCCGCTGAGGAAAGTAGCGAAGGCGAGGTGCTCTTCTCAAAATCATACGTTGAACAAATCCTGAAGGTAACACAACTTTTAACAATCTACTCCTTTCTTGCAAATTCTTGCCCATCCTATATACTGTGACAGGATTGCATTCAACTCCGAGATAATCAAATACACTACAGACGCGATGAAAATCCTCAGACAACCTATGACTCAATTTTGTGGAGATAGACTCAGGTATTCCACTTTTTACAATAGAACGCAATCGTTCAATTTCATGAAAAGGTAAGATAGGATTGTCGCTAGAGCCATCATTACAAACATTTTGATGAGGTAAAGAAACCAATTGTGAATTCATTTAAACATTGCTCTCAGATTTAGTATCACGCAAATCCTTAATCTCATTTTTCAGCTTAACTTTTTCACAACGCAGAAAACTTAACTCTGACATCATCGCGCATATAACCAACTCTGACATCATCGCGCATATAACCTTTTTACCAGAATCTGTGACGCGCCTTGAATTGGTAATCTCCTCAACTTTGCACTGGAGATCACTCCAACATGACGCTTCATCCCCCTCGATGCCACTGTTAACACAAATACGAGGGGAAGCCATTCCACCATCCATGAAAAAATGCAATCGATGAAGTTGCAGGGGAGACCAAACGATCAATAACAGAAACTGCACAGCAACAATGGTAGGAAGCAATGTACCTAATGCAGTGGCAAATATTTCTTCTGACTGCTTCTGACTTACACTCAGTTGCCACCCTTCCAGTTTTCCCTCAAAATTGCCAGGTTCCTCTTCCATATTCCTGGCTTTTTTTCCTGCTGAGAAAGTTTTCCTGCCTTCTTCCATAGTGCTCGATGACGCTCAGGACATGTGAATTGGTCGCTCCGTTAGAAGCATGCCATGCTGGCGAAACCACTCCTTCACAATGGAGGTGCGATGCTTTTGGTTGCTCCACTGCTAGAAGACGAAGGCGTTAGCGTGCAGTTGCCATACATGTGGATTGATAACATTCTCTAAAACCTAAATGCTTCCGCCTGCGTTTACTGCTCAGGAATCCTGTAAAGCTATTTGACTGTAAAGTGTGGAAGGAAAGCGGGGCTCACGAACTTTTAAACTGGAGATCCCCACAGCGCTATAGCGTGATCTGAAGTGATGGAAGTGAGTTTATCATGTTTGCTGGCGACAGCAATGGGCAAGTGTGGGGTCCTCAAGGAAAGCGCTTGGATCCAGAGTATCAGCTGCCATCCTTGTAGCTAGGACGAGACTCGGTCATGGTAGGTCGTATTATAAGCTGTACGGTGCAGAGGATTCGCGACTGGTGAAGGCAGACGGATGCAGTTAGGTTCTAGATTGAAATTTACTCGGAATTCGGCCATACTTGAGAATTTTCAGTGTGAAAATTTTTGCTTTCCAAATTCTTCCTCCCATTCAGCAGTAATGCACTTGTATAGAGAAGGAGGTTTTCCTCTAGAGAACATCAAAAACTGAACTGATTTGACTAATCGTAAGCAGAAAGAGAGTTACGGCCGAAAAGCATTGGGCCGAATATTTTGAGCGCTATTGTATACATATGCCTCCTCTTCATGTGCTGCTTTACAGTCCTGCCCATAAGTGTCGATTGAATCGACATTTGCCACAGATCTAACAGAATCAGCGTGCCGTATTGAAATGCAAACGATCAATTTGCTCCCTGGCCATCCTCTTGGTAAAATGAATAATTCCTTCACATTCTAGTCGATCAGAAACCTTGACGGTTCCACGAACTCCGTGACGCTTGTCAAGACACTTCAATGACCTTGATAGGATGATAGAGTACTATTGCACGGAAGTCACAGCAGTCCAAGCAGATGCTGCAGGTGCATGGCTGACCTGCTTTGTTATTCTAAAAAAAGGCATAATATCAGTAGAAATTGAGGGAGACTATCACACTCAAACGGGTGGGAACTAGAATAGGTTTTCTGGAAACTCGCAGTGCTTCGAGTTTGAGGATTCTCCAAGCCCGCTTGGTTCCCTTGGTTTTGTCCCCCCCCTACCCTTAAAGCCACTGTTCCTCGCGAATATGCTTGCGCCTTTCAAGTTCTTCACTACAGTTACCAGCAGTACCATTTTCCAAATATCATAGCAACCGACTCGGCTTCGTTCCCATTCGTGATGCAGGTCGGAGCAAGTCCTGCCGTTATGCCTTTTATTATATTCCTTATTAGTTATTACCTGGCTACTAAAAATTCAGCAGCCTTTCGAAGTCTGCAAGAGGAAGATCGAATTTGAATTAGAGCAAGCAGATGGGCTTATCATTTAATCTGACTAGGGGAAGGTTTTTGCAGTCCACAACGGTAGTGTCCACCGGCTGGCGTCGCACACGATGCCATCGTCGCTGCGTGGACACACTTGACACCTACTGGCTTACCGGTGGAATCAGTGCTCAATTTCAAAATTTTTATCATTTCCTACGAAGTTCACCAATGAAAGTCTTAACACTGTGCCACCACAATCTGCAAAAGCATTCTCTATTACAGAATACGAAGCAGAACGTCCCTAGGCGCTTTCGAAGGTTCACATTCTACTCTTGGCATAACGTATCACAAGCCATTTTCCCATGTTTTAACTAGATTTTACAAGGAATGAAGCAGCAACCCTGTCACATTGTACTTGATGAGAGGGGTGTGAGGTGCACACTCGCTTTATGTTTGCATGGCTCCTATCGCAATGAAAGAATAACAGAGCAGGTAACACTCTGGCAGACGAATTGTGTATCAGGCTGGAATAGACTTTAAAGAGTTCATCTGTTTATTGTCCACTACCATGCGTTGCTCCGAATGCAGGAAGACTTTTGGATCCATGAAATCGTAGCCAAAGACTGCAGAGCATTTCATGCAACATTAAACAATTCACGAAGTATAACAGGTCCTCTCGGGAAAGTTGCTATAACCAGAATGCAAAGGAACACGGTTATGGTAGCGCATGGTCTGCGCAGTGCAGCTATTACGACACCGTTTTGAGACCATTTGTCAGATCTGTTTGTAATAAGCCTACACCGCCACCACCCCGAAACTGATCATTTTAAAAGGGCTTTCAAATCTCAACTTCCGTCGGAAACGCACTGACCACTGCTTGAATGGGAAGGAGGGACGATTGCTGTTGAGCTTGCCTTTGACTGGTGCTCAAGGAGCTCAAGGATGATAGACCTGCGCTGACCGCTTAACTCATTTGTACACCCTTATGAAACAGTGTGGGTTAAAAAAACTCCACTACCAAGATTCGCTGAGAGCCTTCATCACGAAGTTCGCTACGAGCTGAGAACTTTCCACTCGCTGCATATCAATCATTCCAAGATACATCTAGCTGGATAGCGCTTTGTAGAATAACAGTTGTCCCCAACTCCTTCGGCGCTCAGCTGCTTGGCCTGTGTGTTCTTTGGTGTCCGCCGGTCTTCATAATCTTCGGTCATTGGCGAACAACAGGACCGGTTCCCCACTCGGCATGAGACGGTAAACCCCTTCTTATTGCTAGAGCCATGGAATATCGCAGATTTCTTCTCAGCTTAGCAAACACAATATCCTAACAGAAAATCGTATGAGTCGTCGAAAAATGTAAGCGCAGATAGATAAGTATAGGAATATAGAAATGGGGAAACCATTCCAAGAATAGCGTTAGCACACAAATACAAAACAGTGACGAATGTCCACTTGAGATTGAGGACACTCATATGACCTCTCAGTTGGGCGACGAACAGTACATATGACCGCCGGGACTGGTTCGCCTTACTGCTTAGAGATTCTTTACAACACCGTTTTCTAAAACATGAAATTTTGGAGTCGTTTTGTGGGTTACCTGAGCTATTTGCAGGGCTAATTTCCTATGGATCGTAATCTTCAGCCAAATGGAAAACCAGGCCGTGAAAAAGGAGACCGAGACTGCTTAAGCTCCCAGTTTCTAGATGTGGATCGTAGATTTCGAAGCAGACGCAAGACCGTTACCGTTACTCCCACTCATGTACACAGGAATAACAGAGGAAGATGAATTATGATATTTTATCGAGTTAGTTGTTTGAGATAAGATAACGTAAAACCTGTTTCCATACAAAGTGAAGCTGAAGCCGGCCTGATACCCTCTTTTGAGGTTTTGACGATGATAGTTGTAACCAGGAGCCACACTCTGCCGGCAAATCTCATAAGTCAAGGGTTAGCGTCAAGGGCAAGGGTTATATTAGGTGGGTGGTGTGGAAGTGCCACCGCTCTTTCTTCAATGGCGATAGCGCTACTGCCCGTCCCTTCTCTAACCAGCCAACCGCACTCATTAAAACTATTCGGATGGAAACTTAGTTATTTGCAGTCCCTGACACACATGGTAATTAACAAGTTCGATTACAACAAAGTCACTCACGATGGTCCACCGTGAGCGTGAGGTAAGCTCAGCAAGAAGCTACTGCGATTCAGGAGTGGGCCTCACTTCCTTCCTCGAGCTAGGCTCTATGTATTATATTGTGATGTATCTTCTTTCTTTTCTTTTCTTTTTTTTCTTTCTTTTTGGTAATTTTTTCTATGGATGTCAAAAATCAGTTTAGTTGCATAGAAATGATGGAAATGATAAGGGCATGACTATTGATTTACAAAGTGTCACCATTCCGCACATTCCAAATGGATTATCCCCCTGCGAGGGATTTTTCCGATTTTTTCATGAAAATAGTGCACATCCCGATTCCCGGCAACACCAGGGAGGCTATCTATCTTATTTCTCCGAGGTCAAGGGTTCATCTGAAAAGAAAGTGCAGTGTCTTAACAATTACCCACCCTTTCAAAAAATGAGAAGAGCGTCGGGTGCAGACCACACACCACAAGTGACGACGGCCTCCAAGCAAATGGTTAGCAGTGGTTCATAGTTAGCTGATTTTTGGTGAATGACAGTTGTAATTAGTGATAGCTGTTAGAATACCAATAGACTAATCATTTTATTGGTAGTGAACATTTACATTTTGTGGAGATACTCGCCACTTGTGGTGTATGGTCTGCATCCGACGCTCTTCTCGTTTTTTGGAAGGGAGTACAAGTCGTGTTAACAACCGTTACGATGAAATGCTGCAACACTTTTTCATTGAACCATGTCCATGGACGGGTCATTTACAACATCGGTACAACCCTTCTCGTGCGTTCGGTCCCTCCTATTTCACAACCATCTAAGAGCGACAACTTAGAAGAGCACGGAGCACTGTAAAGAAAAAAAAAGGCATATTAGATGAAATTAAAAATGGTGCAGCTCTACTTCAGTCACACGTGTTCTTAGACCTAAACCAACAAGGTTATCAAAAAGAATGAAGGAACTCAAGGATCGCAGAACTTGCAGTTTATAAAATAATGATGTTTCGAACCACTTAGCATCTGGGCGAGTAGAAAGCAAGTTTATGGAGATGTCCACTCATTAATCCTGACCGAACCACGCGTCGGCGCTCGCGTTCGTCTGCTCCTCTGAAGCTTACTTAGACAGGCAGTTACCATCTCGTCACCACGGGCAGTTTCGAAATACGCGCCATCGGCAACGAAGCCTTGGAAGAGCAGACGAATAGAGTGCCGCGCGGCCGCGTGGTCCCCCTGCCCCATCCACTTGGCTTCCGGGTCAGTATCAGGGTCAAGCGTGCGTTGAGGAATCCTCGACACGTCGCAGGGGGGGGGGGGTCTATTGGCCCGCTGGGTGGAAGAGATGGAGCCATTTTGATGCAGTGGGATCATCACCGTCGGAAGACAAATATAACGATCGAGTTCGATCAAGCCGAAGCGATTTCAATGAAAACCGATATTCACGCCACACAAAATTTTTCTATCCGAGCGTCCGGCAATTCATAGCTATTACTCATCTTCTTTATCACCACACAAAATATAAAGAATCTGATTCCCACGCTTCAAGAGATATTTCATCTTTCAAGTAAGCACCTCGGAATCTGAAGGATTTTTTAGTATCACGCGCATCCGGAATAAGCGTATAGTGTTGCGCGCACTTCAACTACGCTCCTTGACAAACAACCTCAATCAGGAACAATCTGAGAGATATCTCTGGAAATTTCCAGCTCATTTACAGGAGCGTGACACCACGTCATACTACTTCTTTACCGACTCTCACGGTTTAAATTATAAGTAACTAAAGTTGAGCATAAGCACTGTCCTTCAATCACGTTTCTTAAAAGAGAAAAGCAGTGAGTTCAAATCTGCCTTTACTTTTGTACCTATAAATCGACCCTAAAAGATTCTATACAGCCGTGGGATAGGCAATGTAGCGAAAATAAGTACCTTCCGCTACTCGTGCGAATAATCCCTTCAACGTAGCCGTTTTTTAATACTGGACATTTGAGCTTATACTTCTAGTAAACGCTTTATAGAGCAATACTTCTAGTTTATTGATGGTCGATTTGTCTTTTATTGATGTATGTTTGAGACCGCGGATTATGGCTTAGAAGTAAAAAAAAACTCTATACTCATCACAAATCTTTCCTCGTTCATTTGCAGGAAATCCTCAGAACGTGTCCATTTGTTGAATACCTGTGACGTGAAGCTGCTTTATGCAACGGTTGGTTAGAGAAAAATCTTCTTTAATTTTGATGCCCATTATTTAAACTGTCAATTTTGTCTTACGAAAAAAGAAGCAGGTTGTTGCTTCGAATAACGTGTAAAAACTGGCGCATCTCGAATTTTCTCGTTAATTGGCCTAAATTTTTAGTTTCTTATAACTTTTGTAATTCGATAACTGATTAGAAAAACTCTTCTACAAATACTTCCAAATCTTGCTTTCAATGTAAATTCAGCAATAGAATGACACGTTTATAATCATTGAAATATTTGTTTGCAAATATCTTCAATAGTAAATAAGCTGCTCCACGGTCAACGCCAAAGTCCAGTCAACACTCAGTTGGCGAAGGCTGTTGAACAGAACTTTCAACTGAAGGGCTACGTGCAAATTGAGGACCACAAACTGTGTAGTACTAGAATTTGGTAAGTCTTGTGGAGGAAATAAATAAAGAAGAGATGTTGTCATGGTATGCCATTTTTAGTGACTAGTTTGTCGTTTTCTGGTCTGTTTCTCGTTTGCTCGTTTGGTAGGACTCATCAATAATGATTATTCTTTGACTTTTTCGCTTTTGCACTTCTTAAACGAATTTTTTTGTGGGCGGTGGGGTAGCAGGGCTTTTTTATGAGCAGTTTTGGGGGAGAATTAAACAAGCTTCTCAAGCTTTTCATGGTTCGGCTTTTGAAGAGTTTCATGGACTTCGGCCTCTGGCGGAGGGTGGTGGGGTTGGGGGTCGTATTTCCAAATTTTCCTCAACGCCTCGCTTGACCCTGGTCAGTATAGAGGTTTTGCTGAGCTAAGTTCCCTTGATCCAATGCCAAGCAGTAGTTCATTTCCGCTAGAAGCAGAAGTAGTGGTGAGAGAAGCAGTACACATCAAATAATGGGAAAGGATTATCATATATTTTCTTTCGATCAAATTTAGCCCACTAATTCAAAAAATGAGGGCTTCGCCTGAGAGGAGTAAAAGGCTCTTCCGCCAGCTGTGGCATCGTTCCTTCCCTTTGATCGCCGTTCATAGCTTTGCAGAATTTCTCATTTCAGAAAATAGCTTAAAGGAATCCTCCACGGAAAAAGCTCCGCCCTCATTACCACGCAAAACGATACCTTAAAGGAATCTTCCACGGAAAGAGTGATTCATTGTGTCTGTAGTGGTAGGATTAGTATTATTCCCCCGAAACTAATACTTATGTACGTTCTTTTTGCTGTGCCTCATGAGGCTAGGGGGCCTAAGTATCTTGTTCCATAGGGTATGGAGGCGGAGCTTTTCCGCGGAAGAATTCCTTTAGTACTGTATCTGCAATTTTCAAAATTTCTTAGATACATCATACGCTTTCCTAGAATCAACGACATCGTTGTCTAGCCCCTAAGCAACAGCTTCAGCTGATGCCGTGTATCCACTCAGGAGGTGGGGTAGAGTACGCCACGATTATCACAGATGTGTGTTTCTCGTGACTTGCGTATGACCTGGGGCTCACGAATGCGCTGGGCTCAGAGTCAACCTGGCGTTGCGCCAGTTTTCAACGGTCACGTTGCGAGTTTTGCCCGATTAGACACGTTCTTGCTCTCGCGCGAACATTCCACTCGCGTGCTCGAGCCGTCCTGTGTCTCCGCCTACAGCGTGCGTTTGAGGATCTCTCAACGTGCCGTTGCGAACTGCGCAACGTAGGGTTGACTCTGGCTGGGCTGGAACCGCGCTCTAATCGAATTCGCATGCGGTCTTACCGCGAGCGGCGGGATGTACTGGACGCAGGGTCAACCCTGTGTTGCGCAAATTTCAAAATTTTCCCACCCACACCCCCCCCCCCCTTTCAAGGGGTGTCATTACGACCCTCCTAAAGCACTACGGAAGGATTCCCTAACGAAAAAATTGTGAAAACATTTCAGCAAAAATAATGAAGGCAAGAAACCGAGTAATGAAATTTGAATTTAGAAATTCGCGCCTTTACCGCGGCGCGAGGTGGCGTGGAGCGCGTTTTCTATTCGCATGGGACGCGGAATCGAGGAAAAATGAAATTTTAAAAGTTTTGCTCGGGGAATTCAGAAGATTTTCTGTGAACTTGGGTTCCTTTATGTTTCTAGGATTTCCTAATTTCAGGTACCTGCCAACATTTCCGCGAACGTCCAACCCTTCTTTTTGTATAAGCTGGAAAAACTAAATATCCAATAGTTACGCACGTCCTCATTTGAGAGCTCATATCTTCGTTCGTAGGCGTTTTCATGAAACCGGACACCAAACTTTTAAAAATTCAAATAGTTTTCTTTCTAAAAAATATTTGAAATGTTGCCGATGTTCAATATTTCAAAAAATCGTCCCATTGTTCCGTTTTTTGTGCACAGGCAAGTTTTCGAAATTCAAGCACTCCTAAGTTTCTCCATAGTCAACATTTTGCAGATATTCAAGGCTAATTAGAAACTAGAAGATTAGTGCTTTCAAACAAGTACCTCAGTTTTTTCCAATGATCCCTCCTTCAAAAAATAGTCCCGTTGTTCCGTTTTTGTCACCTTGTTTTTTTTTCAAGCCATTTTCATGGACCGCGACTATGCAGTCTTCAAAGGCCCATAACCTCCTTCAAAGATGATGTGATGAAAAGCGGTAAGGACCATTAGAATCTACTTGAACAAAACCTTATAATAGGTGTGGTATTTTCTTGAAATTCTCTCTATTCCCTCGATTTTTCCAAGGGCTCTCTAGAAGTCAATTCAGCAAGTTCGCTACACTTTGTTCCGATTAGAGTCATTTTGAAAGTATCGAAATTCTCTTCAGGAAGTTTGTCTGATCACGGCCGCTGGCAGAGAAGGCGTTTCTATGAGAAAACGCCTGCTCGGGTTCGCGCCGTGCACCTGTTTGGGGGTAGAAGTCGCACTCGCATTTGAATGTCCTCCATTTTCCTGAAGAATCTATTAGTATCGTTATTGAATAGCATTGTATAGTTATATGGTACCTTGTCTCACTTCCCCATGAAATGCTCTACAATTTGTCCTCCTTTGGATTTTAGGAATGTTCGATCATCGAAGACAGGCCCTGTTTTTGCACTTGTTTTTGGCTACTGTAACCTTGACATATCCTGTCGAGCGAAAGCGCCCTCCGGGTATTAAGGATAATAATGGCTGATAGTGAGACTTATGACGCTGTGCATGCTTTGATGCTTCCATGGAGCTCTTGTCTGTGTGACTCTCCGACAGCTGCACTGTGCAGAGCTCCTGGAGAACATTAGAGCGTGAAAGTGCACTGCCGGGTACTGAACTTTTGAAGACCCAATGCACCCCGTCTTTCTGGATACGACCCCCTCCCCTTTTGTTGGGCCGAATACGACCCCCTCGTTGTTCTCTGCGCAACGGGCGGTTGACCCTGACTGGAAGTGCGGGAGAGCCAGTTACGCGCGCAGTTGATCAGTCAGGTCAGTGTTCGATTCAAGTCAGTTCGCCGGTGCATCATCGAAGCTAGTAGGCTGGACCAGTCAAGCGCAGTCGGTCCATCTTCCTCTCGTCAACGCCGGAGAACCCATCTGCCCGGCACAAGTCGGTGTTCCAGCGATGTCGTCCTGTTACGACGTTGTTAATAGTAACAACGGACGGGTCGTACTCGGTTCATTTTGTAGGAGGGGGTCGTACCCATTTCAGTCGCTTGAAATCACATGTGAGTTTGAGGTGAAACCGAAGTTTTTATGGGTAGGTAGGCTGGGTGTGATGAGGGGCGCAGGAAAAACATTTGCCGTTTCAGAGCGCGTATATACCGCCCTATCCCCAACCACATTTATTTGCTCTCAGGCATAGCATAATGTAGTTACACATAAGCCGTAGTTCACCGGAGGTAAGGCCTTTCGTAGCCCGTGGCAAGGCACCGTAGAGCATTCGGCGCGGCAGGTGTACCCTGCGAGGGTGTGTGGGCGGGCACCGACGACTCCCACGTTCTGGCGTGGCTCAGGTGTGGGAACCCCGATGTGCACTTTAGTCGGCACCCGGTCATGACAGTGTTGTCGTGGCTTGGAAGTGCGCGACAATGGCGCTAGGAACTGACAAAACGATCTGATGGCGACTAATGTGAACCACGGACGAGATACCCCGCGCTCTCCATGACACGCAAAGTGCATTTCGTCATAATAATTATATAATAGAAAAAGTAGCAGCTAATTAAAACCTTTTACAATTAACGGCTAATTCGTATGCGTGCGGGTTATTGCAGCCATGGGCAAGCGACTATGACTACTCGTATAACAAGCCTTTCTCTCAAATCAAGAATGAAGGAGAGGGTCCTCGTTCATGAGCTTCGTCAGTGGTCGCTCGCCTAGCTTTTTTTCATTTTCATTCTTTTCGGCGTCAACAATTTCATTATCTGCTGTTACCCCACCAGTTGATCTAGAATTGTTGTTTTGAAGAATAATACTGGGATTCATTAGCCCAAAGGTCCTGAGCATATTCGTAGCTTCCACTAAGAACAACCCTGTGCTGAAAACTGGTACACAGTTAGTATCATCACGTTTGCATAATGGTCTTTCTCCTGTCGCACACGCGCTGGCAGGTGTTTTCGTCAGCAACGATATAAGAATAATAACACATCAGTGTTCGCTCGTATCTGATAAACAACAGATGACATCGTTCTACCTTCTCACAATATAGAAAACATCATAGCTATATAAAAATATGTATCTTTCAATACAGAACAATAACACAAAAATATCGAATATTGTAAACAAAGGCGGTATGTTGACAAGTAGTCATCACCACGTCCGGAGATCAATTGACAGTCCGAATCTCACTTGGATCAGTCAAGAAATCTGGCTTTCCTGTGTAGGATAATCAGTATCAGGCTAATTTAGAATGTGGAACCCTCAGCCTCACCATCGGTTTACTCCGCTAGATAATTGTTTAGAAAGGATATGCACTGAGAAACTATTTTATGGTCGTGAATGGAAATCGATTGCGTGGCCTTGTTTTAATCCAATCCATACAATCATTTTCAAGGTACTGTCAATCACTTGATGAACTGTTCGAAAACAACGGAATTTGAGCAAGAGTTTTCAGGGTTGGAATCAGGAAAGACTAGGCTTATCACGTCCGGTCGGGGTGAAAATACGCTGCATTTTGATCCACAGCTTCAGTGGCTACACTTGTCTGCAGATTTGATGCAAAATTTCACCCATTTATTTCTTTATTTAATTTCTGGATGCAGTGATTCTGCGTGTATTCAACAGTACCAAAGAAAAACCAAAACCACGGAAAGCACCGACTGGTGACGAGAACTCGTAAAGATACACAAAAAAACAACATAATGTAAATAGCTATGATAAAAACTAGCCTGAACGATCAGTCGCAGTGTCAAGAAACTTCTGCATTGGCCGCCTTAACTGCTTTGCTTCGGAACGACCTGATGGAACAGCGCAACGTATCCTCATCAAAAATTTTGTTCAAAATTGGTAGCATTATAGCATCATTGGTTATTACTGGCTGCTTAGAAGATTGCCCAATAAATATGATTCCCTCAGCCATGTCTGTAATCTCCTCAGTCAAAGTCATTCTATACCCCTTACCATAAATAGGTAGGTGAACTACTATTGGTGAGAAATCTGCTCCACGTTTACATACCAGGACCACGTTTTTCCAGTTCTTGTGAGCCTTTATATTGTGAGGTTTCACACTTCGTTAATACACGACTACCGCACTGAAGAAACCGATAAGGAATTTGCAGCAGTCCGCAAACGAGCTCTCTTCCCTATCAGTAGAGCAATGTCTATCGTCGACCGCAGCTGTTCAAAGATTGCGAATACTTTATCATATCGCAGAACATGAGTTGCGTGTAAACTGCGAAACCCGTCTGCAGTCAGTAAACGCAACAAAGATCTAAATCGGGTAATTTACGAACGCTTCCAGTGCTGTACATCTCTTGCCATTGATCTAACAGACACTTCCAACTGAAACCGGGCTCCTGGTTTACAACGTTGGTCACAGCCCTGATACCTAGGGCACTGGGTACGATGATTCGATGTTGATCAAGTATGAAAGCAGTGATGCCAAGCAGTGTGGCAAAGTTTAGGAATTTGGACAAAGCCACCAAAACCTTAGCAATGAGGCCCTCACTCTGATCCGTCTGGGTTAGAATACCCCTAAGAATGTAAAGCCCGCACTACACACTGACTATATATAGTAACGCGTCTTGCCTGTATTGGGATGCCTTGTTTAGACCACGAATCGAGCGCGATCCCAACCCCACTTTGCTGATGGCCAACGCTCCACGGTGCAATACCTTTTGCTTTTGTAGACCCACTTTATGGTGAACACTGCAATTGTTGCATTTACTGTGAACGGATTTCAGCAGTCCTGATCAAGTTCGGAAAATCTGTCGACATCTCATTTCTTCGCGCATCCCTCTTTCCATTAGTAGACTTGTCCGCCAACCACCTGATGGTGAGCTTATAGGGCCGCTGTCTGGCCTACTTTCGTCGCCGATTGTCTTTATGGGTACAATCTTTCTATCGTCGACCGCAGTTGTTCAAAGATTGCGAATATTTTATCATATCGCAGAACATGAGTTGCGTGTAAACTGCGAAACCCGTCTGCAGTCAATAAACGCAACAAAGATCTAAATCGGGTAATTTACGAACGCTTCCAGTGCTGTACATCTCTTGCCATTGATTTAACAGACACTTCCAACTGAAACCGGGCTCCTGGTATACAACGTTGGTCACAGCCCTGATACCTAGGGCACTGGGTACGATGATTCGATGTTGATCAAGTATGAAAGCAGTGGTGCCAAGCAGTGTGGCAAAGTTTAGGAATTTGGACAAAGCCGCCAAAACCTTAGCAATGAGACCCTCACTCTATCCGTCTGGGTTAGAATACCTCTAAGAATGTAAAGACGGCACTACACACTGACTACATATATAGTAAACGCGTCTGCCTGTATTGGGATGCACTTGTTAGACAGGAATCGAGCGCGATCCCAACCCACTTTCGCTGACTGGCCAACGCTCCACGGGTGCATACCTTTTGCTTTGCAGACCCACTTTATGGTACACTGCATTTTGCATTTATGTGACGATTTCACAGTCCTGATAACTTCGGAAATCTGTCGACCTATTTCTTCGCCATCACTCTTCCATTAGTAGACTTGTCCGCACCACCTGATGGTGAGCTTATGGGCCGATGTCTGGCTACTTCGCGCCATTTATTTATGGGTATAATCTTCGCTAACACGTCACCATTCAGTAAACAGTACAAAGGTCGGAATATCGTGGGAGCGGTTACCTTAACTTCTCATAAACATAGCAGACAGAGGTCAACAGAGCGATAGGGCATTGTTGGCGCCATTCTAAAGGGACAGTCCGAAAAGTTCCTGTGCATAGCGAAGGTAATCCAGAAGGTGCAGATTGGGTGCCTGTGTCCCTAGATTGGGTGCCAAAGTCCCCAAAAAAATTGACGATGGTGGTCTATATAGTGTCATATGATTTCTTATATCAGGTGCAATATGGATATGCGAACGATGCCTGGTTTGGACACCACCACGATGTTTCAGGGACGCGAAGTCCTGCGGCAATGATGGCAACCCCACTCTAGAGGAATCTCTCTATGATAGTGTTGAAACGGAATCGAAGGCATCGATCACAATATACAATACTCGGCTGGCATCTGCAAGAGGAGCCGGTGATCCCCGCGGCACCTCCACAGATTGTGGCTCATAATTCCCCTGCATTTTACCTCAGACCGATTTGTGGCGTTGTTGCACGAGTGAACGTACCAACACAGGAGCCTTTGTTTCAAAGAGGATTTTTAATTGCGATCGTTTATAAGTGGTAGCGATTTTACGGTAAGAAGTTAAAGGCAATGGATGGGCCGCGTATAACCCCAGCCAACCAAATGTGCTCCGATTTCTTCTCCAGGCAGACTTGTTTAGTCGTTTTGGATTGGAAACACACATTCTTGAGCACACATGTACCAAGTAAAGTTTAGAAGTTTTAATTTCCAGAAAGCCGTGTGAAATTTAGGGTGCATATGTTGTCTTTAAACTGAAGCTAGACGTTTATTACTTCAAAATAAAGGTATATGAAGCTCCAGAGACTGTTCATGAGCTCTACTGTCGACTGTTCATTACAAACACATGAATAAAATGAGCGAGTGATCATACAAATACAATGAAATGAATACCAGTTAAATGATAAATAAAAAACATCTGTCCGGATCAGACTTCATCTGGCTTTGTACAAATGGAAAACGGTTCAGCGAATCAACTCGTCTGATGTACTAGATAACAGAAACAAATGGATCACAAATAGTGCAAAATTGATGAAGTATATTTTCTAAAAGACATTTTTGTTTTCATGAGTCTACTGAAACATTAAAATAATGTGTACAAAAATGGGGCGTTTTGTGAGTTAGATGGACACTGAAATTTTTTCAAGCGTAATTCAATCACAACGGTAACAGTAATATGGCAAAATGAAGGGGCCCTGCGCTCCTTATAAGTGACGTAGATCTTAGAACAAAATCCACACAACAAAGTGAGGGGTTTGCAAAGATCCAGCCCCGCATGGCTCTTGAGCGAAAATTTTTGAATTGCAAAAATTCCGAAAAGTATTCGTTTTAGTGGATCAAAGATTGCCAGCCCTACTGATTAGAATACTATGAGGCATAACAGAGAGCTACACTCCCCAATCTCGGTGTCCATGGTCATTCACCCGCCCATCCATGAGGATCGGGTTTTGAAATTAGTAGTTAAGACGGCACATCCTCTCGAATTCTATTTGACGATCTCGTTCTTCTTCCATGAGCACTCGAACGTTTTCGATCAACGTCTGATCCGACTTTCTGGAATTCAAGACAGTTGTTTCAGTGAGAGAAGTCGACAACAACTTATTTTTGAGGCCGCTTCTGTGCCAGTTTCCAACGGCAACTGACTGTGTAACGGTGGCATGGTCAGCAGCCCCGCTCATTTCAACAAATAATTTATGCAACAGCTGATCGGCATAAGGGCCATGTGGACATGAATCGGCAAAATCTACGCTTGAAAGCTCTCGAAAACAAGCAGATATCAGGTCGTTGAAATTCCGGAAATCAGGTGGCAGAAGTCGGGTCATTCTTAATCGCCAGATGTCGACCATAATTATAATACACACAACCACGCCAGACTTCGGGCATAACACAAAATCGTTTAAATCGCGCCACTTTGGATTCTAAAGTATACTACTATTCATAGAGAAAATTAGAAGCTACGAACCTGGCTTCAGAAGATGTTTTTCGGATCCAGTCCAATCCGAAAATCGAAGAAATCGAATGGACATCTTCACGAGAGTCTTTCCTTTCACTGAGATGCTTCTGATTCTCAGTAGGTATGGTGCTTTCAGCTCTGGAACGGAGGATATGATAGCCTCTTATGGCTACTTGGTGGATAATTTGATGAAACTCACTTTTCGGCAGTCATGAACGGATTGACCGATTTGCTCAATTTGTTCACTTGAGTAGCAGCCAGACGGGGATTTAACCAAGACATTTTGTCAGTGTGGCAGAAGATTCTGAAACTCACAACTGAATCCTAGATCAGATGATACACACGCACGGAATCACACGGCTATCAGCTGTTTGCAGAGCATAATCAAAAGGCAAACGATTCGTCGACGAAAACATGTCCCCGATGCGCCTATTTATACAACGCCAAGTGAACTTTCAAATGTGGGCGGGGCCAAATATTCGTCAACAAGTTTCCCTCGTGCCGTCGTTGCAACAATACACCTGATGGACTTTGATCCTACACTTTGCACTATACGACTGATTTCGCTGCTCTAAAAATGAGACATAGTAAACAACAAAATTAGAACGAGAATGGAGGCCAAACAGCACGGTATCGCTCCACATCAAAGATCTCACACTTGTACTATTATCTGTACTATTACACTGTTATTATTCTGTTTTTATGAAGCACTGTAAACAGTGGGGGTGTTTTTATTGTGGCTCAGGATAACTACTCGTTGTTCAGTCCAAAATACAGTTCGGAGGACGGAGAATAAGTTGATCTCATGCAGTGCTTCGGAATGTAAGCAGACTGGAAGATGCGCCATGCATCCGACTTCAAATTGTGATTGTGGAAGCATTAGAATACGGATAAGCACATAAACAGAGCGGACAACCAAGATTGAGCTCATCCAAGTCTAATGCTGAATGGTAGTCTAAGAGAAAAAAAAAGAATCAGCGACATGAATTAGCAAAGAAGCGATTAGTCAGCGTAGGTCTTTGTACCGCTTTGGCCACTATGCTTCAAAAACCTACCTTGAGTGTTTGTTTGAACAGGTTGAAAGGCACAATGATTAATATTGTTCCAACGCTTAGTTGCATTGCACAACAACACCACGTGCTGACACCTTCATTTACATTCCAGTCCCGGTTTCCACAACAGATCTTCCATTGTCTTAAAGTCGAATACGTTGACCTAAAAACTATTTTATGTGCTTGAGCTTGTGGCAAATGGTTGTAAAAGGCAAAAGTGTGCTAAATATTCACTTTAGATCTATTAGGTTGTTCGGAAAGTAATGCGGGTTTTCACCCTCTATTTTTGAAGAAGCATATCTCCACTCAAATTCAACATTTTCGATCGTAACAAAAACTATTCAAAACTAAACATTTTTCTTAACAAGATGCACACTCAAGTGTCCCGCTCTTGAGACAATGAGCGCTTCTGTAGGCGATGAAATCATCGAACGTAGCTTCTAGATCACTTTGAACACTGAAGTACACTGCGTCCCATAATTATAACTCCACCCAAGAATTTCCCAAAATCTCACAAATTTAGATGTTTTAGAAAAAGACTCCAATATGGCAGTGTGACAAATACAGGTACGAAATTGCCTATAAACATCAACTTCCAACTTGAGATCCCAGGAAATTTTTCGAATAATTTTTGTTCAGAAGGCCACTTGGCCAACGTCCCAAAATTATAACTCCACCTCATGTTTTTCTATTATTTTTCACTTCCGTTTCGCCAAACTTTTTTAATGTGCTAGCATCCTACTTCTCGGGACAGTATGATAGAAAATGCTGTCAGACTGTTTAAAAGGTCAGGCCGTCGCAAAAACTACCAATTAGGCAATCGCACAAGATTTTGACCAAACTTACGAGGAGCTCGAGAATTTTTTCAGGGATTTTACATGATATGGAGTTGAGAAGAGCTCCGAAGGATCTCCCCTTGCTTTTCGGTAGAAACAAAGGCCGTGTCACAGAGGAAACATCCATTTTTTATGAAGCCGTGCTCTGCCATTAAATCTTCTTCGGAACTTAATGGCCCAATGGAACAACGTTTTTTGCTTGCGAATAAGTCCCAAGTTGATTCTCAAGTGAAAGATGTAGAAGGCATCATCTGTGGTAAGAAACCATGGCCGAAAAATTTGAGCCAATTTTCACAGAAAGATGCAACGGAGCCGACTGAGTAAGGTTCACTTTTGCGATATGTTCAGCATTTGTTTTTTTTCTTTTTCGTGCTTTTCTCATCCTTAGTAGCTTTTTCCTTTCGCGTAGCACTACCAGGAGAAAGAAAATGCCGAAGAGAAAGACAGACGCTTAGATAATTTTTTTGGCACCTCGGGCGCAAGTAAGAGTGAACCTCTACAGTCGGCTCGGATGCACCTTTCCGGAAAACTCAGCAAGAATTCCGCCATGGTTTCTTACCACAGATGATGCCTTCTACATTTTCCACTTGAGAATCAACTTGGGACTTATTCGCAAGCAAAAAACGTTGTTCCATTGAGCCATTAAGTTCCGAAGAAGATTTAATGGCAGAGCACGGCTTCATAAAAAATGGATGTTTCCTCTGTGACACGGCCTTTGTTTCTACCGAAAAGCAAGGAGAGATCCTTGGGAGCTCTTCTCAACTCCATATCATGTGAAATCCCTGAAAAAAGTTCTCAAGCTCCTCGTAAATTTGGTCAAAATCTTGCGCGATTGCCTAATTAGTAATTTTTGCGACGGCCTGACCTTTTAAAAAGTCTGACAGCATTTTCTATCATACTGTCCCCTTGAGAAGTGATGCTAGCACATTAAAAAAGTTTGGCGAAACGGAAGTCAAAAATAATAGAAAAACATGAGGTGGAGTTATAATTTTGAGACGTCGGCTAAGTGGCCTACTGAATAAAAATTTTTAAAAAAATTTCCTGGGATCTCAAGTTGGAAGTTGCTGCTTACAGGCGATTTCATACCTGTATTTATCACACTGCCTCATTGGAGTCTTTTTCTAAAACATCCAAATTTGTGAGATTTTGGGAAATTCTTGGGTGGAGTTATAATTATGGGACGCAGTGTATTTCTCGCTCAAGAAACTGTCGGGATGGTTGGAAAAACTGTTATTGGTGAGCGAGAGGTCCAGTGAGTACGAAGTGTTGAGCGAAGCTCCGTATGCCTGTTTGTCCAATTTTTGCGAGGCCGTTTATGGGACATATGGCTGAGCGCCACCATGAAGGAGGGTTGTTTCATTTCTCTCTGTTGACGAATTTGGCGTTTCTAAAGCATCCGGTATGCTGGAGAGACATTGGTGTTGTGTTGTGTCAAATGCACCCGGTTCCCAAGAAGTGTAGGCCAAATGATCAACTCAACATTGACCTACTGCAATTTCGCCATTAGATGACTTTTTGAGGATTCATCGCGGTCCAGCTTGTGAAGGGATGGCTTGCTGTATTCGTGAATAGCCCATTTTCCATTTTAGATTGCAATGCTTTCCTATTACTCGTGGTTTTCGTCACGTAAAATGGGTGGAAACGACACCTTAGGGATACGGTTTTGCTGCTGCAGCGGGTAGCCCATGCGGTAGCCATCTGGTCAGCTTTTCCACATCCCCAATTATCTTCATGAGACACAATCTTTTCAATACACTCACTCCCAGTCCTACTGCTAACTATAGTTCAGTTGGTCCGAGACCATCTTTTACGGGAACCTTTAGAAGGCCGTTGTTAACAGCGGAATCATGACTCTCCTCACCTTCACTATGGAATTCATTGAGAACAAAATGTTGGAGCCGATGTTGTGCTGTGCTTTTGTTGGTGCTTCCTTGGCCCCATCCTTCAGTGTCATTTCGATCGGTCTACGAAGTACTTCCTCAGAGTTCCAGCACATGGAAGTAAACTTGCCAAAATCGCTGTCTTGATACCTTTACTTCAAATCTATAAAAACCCCGAAATAGCAAGCCATATTGAGACTGAAATACACTGAAGGAAAGAAGATACAATAGGCTTGCCAATGACATGTAGGGCTTTAGGCCTCGAATGAAATATCAGTATAAAAATACTCCAGAATGCATGACATCTCGAAACCCGAACAGCCTATGTAATAATTTCCCTTCCTGTGCGGGAGAGTTCTTCGTGTCGCTTGTATGAAGCATTATTGTTAGCACATTTTGCAAATCCTTGTGCGCATATACAGGGGGGGAGGCCATGAGAAAAGAAATTTTCATCACATTTAGATGGATTCAATTAGACTTTGCTCAATTCAAACCGAATGGTCTCAACTTAGCACTGAAGTGCTCATTTTATGTCATAAGAAAATTTTCATAGTGGCCACCCACTTGGACGGCATCAAAAAAATTTGCTCCAGAAACATGGTGCACTGGTCGAGCTCAACGGGGCCCTTGAAGGATCATGAACCGTTACGACGGGTTCCGAAGGGCGGGTTTCCAGGGGGTTTGCATGCTTGGAGCTAATGTCCCTAGGAAACTACCTCATGTTGAACAGATCCAAGAAATTATGTAAGATCTTCAGGTTGAAGCAGTTGCTGTAGGCCTCCCTGAGCTCGACGACATTGACGGATGACGTCTTATTCTGATGACATTCGAACATTCAGAAAACCGAATTCGCCAGGGGTTTGAATAATGAGAACCAATGTCTTTAGGAAACTATCCAATATTGAACCGATTCTCGAAATTGTGGTGTAGTGCTTCAGGTTGAAGTATTCAGCTATGGTACTTCTCCTTGAGCTTGATGACGATGACATCATATTCTGAAGACGGTGAGGGCAGTGAAGGAGGGTCTGCGTTCACTCATAGCGGTACATTTAGGGAATATTTTGCTGAGGAATTTCCGTGAACGACAACAAAATCTGCAGAGAAAAAAGGGCCGAAGTGCGACTTGGGCAAAATGCCTTTTTTTGCCCCCCCCCCCGCAAATATTATATTGAGCTGACCGATATGAATGTGAATCTTGCGACCCTGCTTCCCAGCACATTTTGGCAGAAATTTTCATTAGAATTTCCTGCTTAGGGAAGCATCAAACCTACAAATTCAGGCTCAAAATCAGTTAGTATAAAGCAAAAATAATAACTCAGAGCCAAATCTGGTATGAAGCCAAGGAAATGTTACCGAAAGGACTGTTTGGTTCAAAAGCTTCGCCGTAGTGAATTCGATCATCAATATGACAAAGGTCAGTTGTATGGACCAGTGGATTTCCGACGCGTTAGACATGCAACAGTGTTCGTGGTGTAACCATCTTCGTCGTCGGTGTAAGCTCTTGTAGGCGCTCCTTTTGGAGGACAAAACTATCCTTTTCTCAAGAGTTTTGCAAGCTACGACCGGCTTTGAATATTTTATGACTGGCGCAGACGATCGCTCAGTGGTTGGCTGTACTCTCAAATCAAAAATATGAAAAACGAACTTCATTCTAGGGTGTATGATGATTGCTTCAGGCCTGATTCACGACGGCTGTTTGGAATTCACCATCAGTTCAACAGTTATAAAGGAGTACATTCAGTAGGTGGATCAGACCTACCAGGAACCTTACTGAGCCCGCAAATAGTTCAACCCTTTGACGAGCGTAGCTGTGCGTGCATTGCTTCATTTCTTTTTGAATTTTTTCATCAATATCCAATAACACTCCAACAATTCCATTATTAGTAATGAGCACATTGTTCTGCGGTTTTGATAATGTACCGGATAGTTTTAAAACACTTAAAAATGCCAAACAAATTTCGAAAAATGAGTCGTTTCTGAGTGAAAGTGTGGCCCACCGGCGGGCCACGCGGTCGTCAAAGGGTTAAAGCAACAGTCCGAGGAGGGTCTGCTTCTTTCAATGCTAATGGCACTAAAGCACAGGCCCTACTGGAAAACATCTGAGGTGAAGTTATCAAGAAAACTCACCTGGGAAATGCTCAAAAAGGGCGTTCAAATCCTCAAAGATGGGTTTGGTTGGGGATTTCTTCGGGACTGCCCACTCGCCAGCCGTGATTGGCTACGGAGGCATTCGTGCTCGTTTATGGACCATAGGGGTATTTTAACTCTGTCCTTTAAAGTAATCAGTCTGATCCTGCCAGTTGCAGTGGAATTGCTTCTTTTTTTGTTGTTCTAATGTTGTTATGTACGTGGTGTTATGTAATGTTGTAATCTGTTGTAATGGCCACCAAGTCAGTCAGTTATTAGCAGAATCAAGGCTTCATCAGCTAAATGGAAGGGTCTCCCCAGCTAACTGGAATATGGTCGAATTACAGTAGTTTGAGGGGTGATCGAACTGTTAGTGAATGAGCTAGACATGGCGCTCCAGTTGCAAGAAATGGCAAATAGCCAACTATTATGGCTATTGGCCAGCAATTGCAATTGGAACGCATTTACTGCTGGCAGGTTCGGGCAGCTCGTCTAGCACGCGTCTTTTCTCATCGCTAAGGGCAGAAGGTGAGTTCCTGTTTAAAGCCTCATTCTGCTTTTTTCCTTGGTTTTTTCATTACTATCGGTCAAGTTGTGGGCTATAATAACATTATCAACGGTTTTTACCTCGGAAATTCGTTCTGGAACTGTTGCTTTAAGGAGAACGTCTAGCCCTTTCCATTGCACAGCCACACGACAACTGATATTCCAAAGCTCGAACGTTGTAACTCGAAGTCCTGTATCACTCCTTATTTGCCGGACTTCTTCTCATTAACTACCACTTTGAAGAAGACCGACAAATTCCTAGGGTAGAATTGCTTTGATAAACAAGCCCAGTTTGAATAACTTTGGCGACTTCATCGCCTTCAGAACTCCATTTCGTGCAAGGTTGAAGTTGCACTTGTACCATTCGTGAGTATGCGAAGATTCCATTGGTTTTTATTCCAAATGGTCATGTCAGATTTTGACCCCTATTTAGAACGACCTAATAGGTTGTACGAAGAGTAACGTCGCTTTTTGGCCCCTGCTGTCAAAACGGCATAAATAAATGCCGTTTTGAAAGCAGGGGTCAAAAAGTGACTTTACTCTTCGTACAACCTATTAGGTAAAGAAAGTGGAGTGTCGCACTTATCCGGAGAATGTACGGAAGCGAAGAAATGAGCGCCACTTGTTAGAAAAAAACGGATGGAATAGGCGCGATCAAAGATAGTCTTCAGGAGCTTCAACGATAAGGGTTGCATCAAGATTGGTCTGAAACTGAATTCACGGCTGGGAAAAAATGGACCTCCCACTACTGTGCTGTCTTCACCTTACAAAGGACACAATATGCTGCAATGGATGAGCATCTTTAATTTGTATGATAGAAGCATTCATTTTGCTTTATAAGCATTCATTCATATCAAATCCGTCTTTCCAAGGCAAAACACCAATATTAGATTGCAATGAAACCTCAAACTCCACCAGTGCATAACTCAACTCCGACACCATCGAATTGCGGTTCTGTCGAATATGTCATTTGTCCACATTGAAAATATTAGTTCCATCGAACTTTTCAGCTTATCCTTACCAACGTGCATACGGTGCCCAAATATCACCTTCATCACCTCTGAGGACCTCGCAGTTCCTACACAAGCTTAAATCATCACTGCACCGCATATTTTTCGTGAATTCGAGACCAAATAAATAGTTCATATTATAAGCTGTACGGCTATTTCTGCGCTAATTCAAGTTAGAAAAGGGATCGTGAGGATTCGCTCGTTGACAGAGTTGTAATCAAGGCTTTGAAGAAGTGGGAGCAGTAGCTCTAGAGCAATACTGACACCACTGCTGGATAGAGCAGAAATCGTGGTTTTCAACCATCTGCAAAACAGTCTCCCATAAATTATCGGATTTAATGCACTTATGTGCAAACTGTCGAAAACGGCAAGAACTTTCCTTACATTAGGTCTGAAGAAAGTTCTTGCGCTTTTCGGTGTTTCATTTTTGAACGCTCTATTTTGTTACGAATTCAAGCAAGCTGCCAAATAGCTTATGTAGTTTTGAAGAGCTTTTCTTGTGCTATCTAACAGCTGGGCTAGCTACGTTCCTCATTACTTAGTTATCATTTTTTGAAGCCTTGAATACGGCGTACTTCAAGAGCAAATTTGCATGATTTCCTTTTTCTATTATAGTCAAAGCAGACCAGTATGGAGAGGAAGCAGGTCAAGATATTATAGACGCACTTGGCTGAGATTCGCAATAAATTTGGTCTGGAGCAATTGTTCGAAAAGCTTTTGTAAGAATAGCGAGAGCCCCAAAGATTGTGAGGGTGGTGATCGGAGATTGGACAACGCCAACGATTAGTCGAACGTTCTGGTTGAAGCGCGTTTGCACAAATCTATTGAGAGGGTTCCTCCTAAACCAATCACACTTGCGACCTGACCTTCCGATCATTTGCCGGATTCTTTGCTATAGAATACGAACCTTTGGTGAAGTGATCGACCGCGATCAGGCTCTACAAACTTTGCAAAAGTGAAACTTCCCTGAAGGGGTTGAGGTGACTTTCATAAGGTCGGCGGCTGGTCTAGCTCTTCGGAGCCAGGTGGAACAGTTAAGGTGGAAAACGTACTCCTGATAATGTGTCAAATTACTCCTAGAATTCTGGCATATATGCTCGTAATTCCTCATTGAAAAGGAACCGGTTCGTCTCTGACAGGTCGATCGGACGCACATTCCACAACCAACCCTACAGAAGTTGATCAAGATTGAGTCCTGCGGACATCCTACTTGGTAAACCCGTTGCCAATAATTTCTCACTTTTCGGCTATCTGGATAGCTTCTCCAGAGCTATGCTTCAAAAACCAACATGATGCGGAAACGACCTCCGCCAGGTTCGTCGTTTCCAGAGCTCCAGTATACTGCACTACCGAGCTGATTCAACGCAGCTGTTATTGGCAGAGGTTTGTGGATTCTAACAATCTTCACTCCAATCAAAAAGGTTCCGAATGAGTCGAGATACAGGCATTTGAAAATCAAGGTCGAAAAGCTCAAGAACTTTCTTCACGACCTGAAATTTTTATATGTACAGGAAGGTCGAAAAATATAATACGCGGCTTTGACCACTTGCTAGCACTGAACCGTAGAAAATTCTCAAAGTGTTTCAAAACTATTTGAAAGCTCCGAACCTACGTAAGAAGCACCATAGGTAGTTTGGTCTAAAGTTCATCCAGTCTCTCGCCATGAAGACCTTTTCATCGACCCATTACCAAGAGGCTGCCCATTGACGGTCTCTGAAACTGCAACTTAAGAGAGCGATTCGGTATTCCCTCTCCAACTCCTTGAAACATGTTCGGTGCTCTTATAGTTCGAGTACACGTCTTTGGGACTGCGAAAAGTGGAAGTTGAAGAACGGTGCACACTCAGAAGATTGAGGCAATCACCTAGAAGAGGACGGCTCACAACGATGAAGCCGGCCTGAGTCACATTGCTTTTGATCTTGGAATCTGCTGTCACTTCTTCGAAAATCTTGGGAAGCAATCATTATTTGAAAAGGTTACCGTCTCTTCTATGCTGGTTTTTATTGGACCAACCCGAATAAATTCAGCTGGTAAAATGCAAAAAAAAATTCTGCACGAGCTCGAGGTTCGCCGTATCCCTCTTACGGATTTGGTTAATGAGAAAATTAATGAGAAATGAGAAAAATTTCGAAGTAAGGTTCTTTGCGACCACCAAATTCAGAGACAGTTGTTGCAAAAAAGTGAGAACGAGTCTCCGAAATAACGCCTTGTTTACAACAGACTTTCTCCCAAAGGTGTGGTAGTTTATTGCGGGATAACATCCAAAAGTGCAGCTCCATTGGAGTTCATCTTCCACAAATGTTAAAATTAACTCGAAGGTCTTGCAAAAGACCTTAACGAGGTACGGCAAGTTGTTCTGGATTCACGAGCATTCTGATCCATGGTTGTTTGCTCTTCAATGAAGCTGGGCTCCCCAACACGCGCTCAAATCGACCGAAGCCATCAAGCCCGATCACTTCCCCGGCCACTGGAGCAAGGAATGGTGACCTTCTTCCTATCAGACCCTCAACTCAATGGACTCCTCTATGTGAGGATGTTGTAGAGAAGATCTCATAAGTTTTCACCAGCTTGGTGGATGCTCCGAAATCAGCGTTTTAGAACGAGAAGGTGGGACGGCATCGTTTGCACTGCTGATTTTGTCGTTGGAAGTCAGAAGGCCTCTTTCGAAATAGAGTCGTCAACTTCAAAGCACCTTCTGCAGAAGTGATCAGGTAGCTTAACTCTATCTTCGTGTGAATCGGTTTCCTGATCGAGTCTCTTTCCTCGCTTTTACACACAAAAACATGGCGTCCTATGCATTTCGGCCACCCTGTAGTCGGCAATACATATACAGGGAGGGCCAATAAACAAAAGAAATTCTGTCCCCACATTCAACCCGATTAAATCACATTCTGCTAAATTCTGAAACGAAGGGACTCAAGTTGAAATGCAAGAGCACATTCCATTTTAAAAATTAACTTTATATTGCTCTTCAAGGTGGACGAAATCAGAAAAATTACCACTGAAAACATGGTGTACTGGTCGTGCTCAATGGGGTCGTGGACGGACCCCATACCATTACGACGTTTTCTGAAACGCAAGTTCCGATGGGGTTTGTGTATTCAGAGCGAATGTTTCTAGTAAACTATCCAACGATGAATCGATTAAGGAAATCAAGTAAGAGCTTCGGGCTGGAGCATTTACTGCTGCAGGTCCGCGTGAGCTCGACCCCGATGCAGATGACGTCATATTCTGAAGAGGGTGAGAGCAGTGAAGGAGAGCTTGCGTCTACCAATAGGGGGCATTTGAGGAATATTTCGCTGTAGAACCTCCGTCAGCGACAACAGTCGCTGACGAAAAAAAAAACGCCGAGGTGTGACATAGGCAAAATGTCTTTTTTATTGGCCCTCCCTGTACACGTACAGTAGCGGTCAAAAGTGTTCGCCGAAAAGTTTTTTTCACGCATCATTTCTTATCAACGAAACAGTGCCCTCCAAAGAATGATATGACATGCCTTTTAAATTCATTGAAACCTTAACTACTGAAGACTTTAGGTATTTGGAAGAAAGGCTTCAAACTTATCTTTAAATCTTCCTCTGAAGGGAAGAAACGAAATGCCCAAAAAGCGTTTCAGCGATCACTTTTGACCGCTACTGTATATACAGTCGAATTGTTATAACAACTTGCTCGGCTTCTAGAAATCTTGGAAACCAAACAAGGTCTGTAGATAGCCTGAAAAACTTAAGCAGCTGATTTACGACGCCGATTTCGGTTTGTTACAGTTTAGAACTCTGAATGTGTTCTAAATGCGTATTTACTGCTGCAATATTTAACTCATCTTCTCACCGCGTGAACTAGTCTATAACACAGTTGCACGACAAACGCAATGAAATGGACTGCAAGTGCTTCCGTGGCGCAATAGGCAGCGCGTTCGGCTGTTAACCGAAAGGTTGGTGGTTCGAGCCCACCCGGGAGCGTAAGTTTTGTACAGCTCTGTTGAGATCCATGATGCGTCTCCACTCGTCCTCCTCCGCCTTCAACGTTTAAATGAGGCGAAAAAGGATGCTGTTTGGGTTTTACAGCTTACTGGATTTTGTAAGCTATATTTGTCTATTTCTTTTAGCGCGTAAGGAGTTTATTTTATAGAGCAACAGCATTTGTGAAAAACAGTCTGGAGGTCCATCGCGATACGAAGGCTTCCCGCCGCGTCGCTCCATCGACGTACCTTCCGGGGTTATAAAAGCAGGAGCAGTTGAACATACTTCCGAAAGACGATTTTTGGCTGTAAATGTTCCGAAATGCTATGGCAGAGATACTTTGAAGAGAGCATCAAAGAGCTTGATGGACACGTTTAAAAAATTTGACTTTAACATCCTTCCTGGATAAAAAAGGATGAAGGATAAAGCATTTGCCGTTGATCAATCCCTTTTTGGGATGCGGCACGCATTCTACTTCCATTTGTACATTCGCAGTGGCATTGAATGCGATGTGGCCTATACAATGACTTGCGGGGGCCAGCCGATGTTCAAGTCAGTGTTTTTTATCCTCTCAGACAAGTCTGGTACCAACTAACCCACCCCGAGGGGATGGAAGGCTCGATTGGCCCGGGCGACTCACGACCCAGGTTTGAATCCTCGACCGCTCGCCGGGTGCCGCGCGCCACTTGTCACAACACCACTTCCACCTCCTTCCTGGATATGAATTTGAAATCGTACTCTCTACTGAAGATGTCGATGTTTGTACTAGTGATTTCGGCAAAATGTAACATTTTGCACGGTACTGCGAATCGCTTTTTCTGCTCTATCCAAGGAAGTTTTCGTTTCATTCTAACGTTTTCTCCTTTTTCTAAGCCTTGAATATAACACTCTCAACGAGCGAATCGGCCCTCAAAATCCCATTTTCTTCTTCGCTTTTGAACTGTGGCAGATCGGAGCGAATCAGCTTATAATACAAACTTCTTAATTGATCTCGGAAAGGAAAAGAAAATCGAAAATTCACTGTGCAGTGGTAGTTTAGAAAGGATGTGTAGGAATGACTGAAACCTTGATGGCGGTGAGGATCTTCTTTTGCTCACTGTCGACATGACCATTCGATCACCTGCTATGGTGAGGAAGTTGCCTTCTGGAATCGATCTGATGGCATCGTCAAGGCCGAGATAGAACTCACCCCTACCACTTTGGGGGCATCCGGCTTGTGGCGCGTACACGGAGAGCATGGTCCATTACCCCCCCCCCCTGGTGTCTGTCCTCACAGCCGTAATAAGATTGCTGATCCTGTTCACAGCGGAGACATAGGCTTTGAGCGACTCCGCTAGGCTGTGGTCACACCGTTCTGCTTGGCGTCTCCTTCACTGTGGTAGAGATTGACACATTCTAAAAAACGAAGGTCTTGCCCTTTAATAGCGGATGTGGTACGATATCGAGAAGGGGCGGTCAAAGAGGAAAAACGCGCGAGAGCACGTCGTTTAAGAGAGCACGCTGATCTCTACATCAATGCACGCTGATATCAACACTACTCGCGGTGGGTGGGGAGCGTTCAAAATTGGGACGATGGTTGCTGGCCCGTAAGGAATAACGCCCTAACCGCGCAATTTTGCGACGAAGCTGGAGTGATCTAGGTAGTTACAAACCTTGCAGTTTTCCTAGTGGTATCCCTCCTACTAGTCGGGCCAATCCCGCGGTTTGCCTGTAAAGGAGTCCTTCACGGAGAAATCATGATTCTATTTCAGCCATAAATCACTGGCTTGAGACTCATTACCACGATAAGAATGAATCGAACAGAACTATTGGTTTCGTTTTGGTAAGCGAAAAATCGAAAGGGCTGCTACGCATTCAAAGTGCTCACGGACGTCTTTCACAAGTGCTGGCGACGGGGACGCCTTAACTTGGTTCTTGGAGTGTTTCACTAGAAACTTTCTGGCCTTCTACTTTATTGCATTCACATCCTACACAGGTAATCCATCCTATTCTATCGATCGATTTGTCTCTACTCTCCGGAATCGCGCGCTTTAACCCGATTCTTTCATTGCGTCGCCTGATACGTAGCCGGTCAAAGGTCAACTTCTTCCCATGCCTCGCCTTTGGCTCCGCTCGAATTACCTTCTATTGTCCATAGAGTGTAGTTTGTTTCTCTTCAGAAACCGAATCTTCATGCGTGAAACTTTGTGTGCTGTTTCTAGTGATCACAATTGACACATTCATGTCGAGAAAGAATGCAAGGATTATCCGCTAAGGACTCCCTTAACTAGCTTGAGAAGAACCCTGAAAGCCGCAAAAATTGCGATAGAGCAGTCTGCCCTTCTTCTACCTTCACTCATCTGACGAAAGCTACCGTTTTTCTTCCAGTTCGTAATGTGCAATTTAGGATGGATTCCTCGCAATATGGATCTCTGAACCTCGGCTGTGTAGTTCGACCACGAATCTAGGGTCAACAAATCTTCGCAAAGCTGAAATTGAACTAGGTGAATGGTTATGTTACGGCCTGTGGCATGCGCAACTCTCTGAACCCAGGCAAAACTATTAGGTTATCCCATAATTAGGGAATCACTTTACAATTATTTTTATAAATCTTAAGGCGTGAAACATGTTTTGCCAAATAGTACCCACATTGTCCTACCTAAGCAATTAGTCATCCCATTCACATGTTGCCTTCCGAAGCTAAAACATCATTTTTTTAGGAAGTTTCTCCCAAACATGGTATGGAATCGCCATGCTCTCTCCGGCTTCCTCAAGCTCTCTCTAGTGATCATCAGTGTTGCGAAGTGGAAGGAGTGTGCGAGCAAATTCACAAGGAGTAGTAGCCAGCTTCAAAGATGCGAGAGTTCTGACAGCAAAAGCCCATGCTCCTCTATGTCCGACACTTCCGAGATGTTAGTGGAGCAGCAACCGTATCTGCCGCTTGAAACCGCCGCCCAGTAATAGTACTAGGGTCAGTGAGGAAGGTGAAGGCACATCGAGCGGCCATGGCGACGCGCTTATACTGTAGGTAAACAAGACAGTTTGTTTTCTGAGGTCATTCGACCCTAGCTTTCGGAGAATTCATAAAAATTGGAGACCTTTGGCCAGCAGTTCTTCCAGCTCCACGGCTACTAGCCTGTCTCTGTGTCACTGAAAGACAACCTAGCTCTCCTATAGTTATGCCAATCCTCTGCAGGAGGAGATTTAACTAAGTGACATCACCTCAAACCCGACTTCCGATCTTTCTTTAATCAATAGCTCTTGGAATTTTAGTGAAAGACTGCCATGTATAGGCAGTAAATTGTGGAAACAGAGATGTAGTTTAGAGGAGCCAACACTGCTCTCGCCACAGTGGGCGAATGAAGTAGAAAGAAGGAGATGGTTAACATTGAAGAGATGCGGGCGAAGAGGATTCGACTGTAAGTTATGGGACGACGGTAGGATATGGAGTAGGAGTGGGGGGTGGAGTGAGGGGTGGGAGTGATGTGGGGTGGGGGGGGTGGGTGGCGGGAGTGGCAGGCGGTAGGTCGCGGGCGAATGCCCTCAACGAGGCTGTGGTGGGGCGGGGGTAGGGCAGTAGCCAAAATATGACTGGGTGGGGTGTATTTTACGGTTCTGGATCCTTCTTCAATGTTGGTGGGGATTAGATGATAATGGTGGGTGTTGTGTGTTGTGGCGTTATTACGCTTACCATATGTTGGTTAGGCGGTGGTCTCAATTCTTTCATGTCTGACTCTTAAATACCTTCTGTCCGGGTCATTTTCTATCTTTTATTTTTTATTTATCTTTGTATTTTTTCTAATTGTTTTGACGTTCTTTGATTTTCTAGGTATCATGTTATTTATTAGTTATTGCTTGTTTATTTGCCGAATCAATAATTATGTGTTTCGAGCTCAATGTATAAGTGCACATTTTGATTCAGAGTTAGAACGGATAAAATTGTATAATAAATTTTATGGACTTTTCAGGCCAGCTAGTCCCTTCTTCTTAGCTTCTGTGTTCAGCCTGTGTAGCTCATATTATGTTGTGTCAGTCGGAGGATAGAGCATACCTATTTGCTTCGTTCTTGCGTATAAGTTATATTTCACTTGCGATTCTTTAGGAAGAAATTGTTACGTTTGATGGACATCTCTTAAAACTAATTAGATTAGCCATAGTCCCGTTATTTCACTTCTCTTTCCACACGGTCAGAAAGGTGATTAATGTTGATTCTGTGTTCTACGGGCCTTGGAGCTCTGAATGGTATGGTTTGCCTTTTTGTCTTCTTTATGATTGTATTCTATTAGTTTACTTCTATATATATTTTCTATTTTCATTTTTAATTATCTTCTAGGTTTTGCTATTGTTTTATTTTTATGTTTTCTGGGAGTTGATGTTCTTTCTTGTTGTTCTGCTATATTTGTTCTTTTCTTTCTTTGTGTCTCGCCGATGTTTTTTTTTTTTTCTTTTTCAGGTAGTATCGGTTCGTTATAGTAGCACTTATTGATTTGATTTCGTGTTTTCTTTTTTTATTATATTCTGCTTTATAGTTTCTTGTTATAGCCGGTTTGGCATCAGGTATTTGGTGTGACTAATCTTTGCTATTTCGGTTTCTTTAGAGAGGCTATGTCATAGTATCGTCCTTGTAATCCTGGTTACCTTCTCCTTCGAATATTTCAGTGTAGTGAGGTCAATCCGTTGCAATTAGTTTTTCTATATTGTTTTATTGATTTCTTTTCTGTTTTTTCTATTTATATTAAAAGGAGAAAGTGCTCTTTTACTGCCTCGGCTCCCTCGCACTCGCTATCTCAGTTCTAGTCTTGGTCTTTGTAATCTGTAACGAAGGTGTAGTCATCTGTGTCACGCCGAGCTCAAGGAGGCCTTGCGTAATAGTCTAACCCNTAAATGCTACATAATATCTTCGTAGGGCTAGTTGAAGTTTCTGGGACGGTGCTCGGCTGCAAGGCCTCTTTGGCCCCAGCGTTTCAGGTAACGTCGTAAAGACCATGATCCGCAGGAGACTCTGCTAAGTTTGAACCGTGCATCATGTTTGGGGAAATCTTCTGATGTTCGGCTTAGAAGGCTATAATGAAGTTCCTTGGTAACCTGGTACCTTCTCCTCAATATCCAGTGAGGAGCATCCGGTTTGAATTCAGCAATGTTTAATGATTCCGTTTCAAGAAAGGAGAAAGGCTCTTTTCTGCCTCCTCCCCAGCACTCGCATGCTCATCTAGCTGGTTGTACTGTACGTCTTTAAAAAGCCGGCCATCTTTCACATCAGTGTATCTATTTTGCCTAAGGCGATTCATAAAAAATGATGAAGCAGGTAGGGCGGACGTGGGCGATTAACTATATTCCAACTCCCTAGACCACCCTACGGACGTTCTGTCTTGATAACAAGCGTCAGATCGCATTAAAAAATCGTGGTCTACATGTTGTGAATCGGTTTGTCAAAGAAGAGCTAGTAGTGATTGACAACAATCCCTGAGTGCAATCAAAACACTCAAACGCTCATCGTGAACAAATCTCGCCTTTGTATGTCATTCTTCACCTTTTTTCTGCAATCATACCTCTTTCTTGCAAGCGCACAATATAGCCCGATGGATCGTAGACAACTGACGCTCTACGCACAGCATTCCGCGCGATACTTCACCGCAGCGCATCTACTCTCCCTATAACTACCATTGTTTTTACTCTGTCACTAGTGCTGATCCAAATGTTGTTTACAGTTGATTACAATAGATATTATGCGATATATAAACCTATTCAGCAATCATATAAAAAGTGAAATACAATGTCTAAATCGCTCGTACTGGTTTTAAATTCACTATTCGAAATGGCAATGTTTTGGAAACAGCGTGGCCAAAAGCAGAACTGGTTGAAAGAAAAATCAGCTTAACTACTACCCTCCGTGACCGACTTATTAGTGTAATCTTGATGGTGAGCCGCTTTCAATTGTTTGAAAGGCAAAAATTGATCTCCGGATAAACCCGAAATTTCATCTACACTTAATCCTAAAACTGTAGCTTAGCAATTTTACGTGCTTCTGCCAATTGAGGTTATGGACCCAGTATTAGATAGTGCCTTTATAGATTTAGATCTGCACATACCTTTACTTCCCAATGTCTATCTTCACCAATAACTGTCCTCTCGGATTACAGTATGCATTAGATCACACAGAGGTACCTTAATATTACCTTGTAATTTGGTAACGCTGGATCCAAATTTTAGTGACTGAGTGAAATGTTTGCCTCAGTTCAGTCTACAAAAATCCGACAACCAAGAGGCTCATCATGATTATTCCAGAAATAAAATCCCATGAATTTCCCTTGCACTCCGTTTACTGACAGCGTCATTCGCACATTATGAGATCCGAGTTGCACAACGTGTAACAGTTGCCCGCTCCTCCTTTCTATATCTTCATATCCTTTCGGCCCATCTCTTCGTTCAACATCCGTGCTTCAGCCGTTTTTTTTGTGTGGATTGAAAATCCACCTTCCTTCTGTCATTTTTCTGCTCTCTAGAAATGTCGCCCTTGCGTAATTCGATTTCCATTGAATCATAGACCAAGTTCAATGGAATCAATCATATCTATCACCGTATAGTTTAATTCTGTTTTCCTTTCTATGATCTTTTGTTTCTATAGCTCAGTTTCTCCAAAAATTATCGCACATGTCCAGCATGCTGGAATCAGTTGCGCAACTTCAATGATTATGAGGGTTAGAAGCCGAGTTCACTGCGGCGTACTGCAAGGAAAAGTTACAATCCGATTTTGGACCTCATCAAAATAACCTCCGTTCCGAAAAAAAGCAAAAGAAAAGAGAAACATACCTGAGAGGCGCATGCGGCCTAACATTCAAAAGGGGTTAAGCCGCTGATCGGTAGAATTTCTTGCCTGTCATTCTACACCCCTAAATGGACTTAACGCTCTAGGAATCAACAAGAAATCGCACTACAAGAATGCTTCAAGTCAACATAGGAAACGCAGGGTTCTCCTCCGGCAGGCCGGCCTTGTTGGATACGCAAGCAGCTGGAAAATCCTCGGGCTGCCCTCATCGCCCTCTCATCTATAATCGTTGTAATTTCTCTCGCCTGTTGCATCGTTGGGGTGCTATTACATTCCTTGACGGCTGGGGTAATCGAGGAAAAACGGTATACTCGGAGGTGTTGGAAAGAAGCATGCAAAAACAATGAATCAGTCAGGTGCCACTTCAGCACACGCGCTGTCGGTAGCTGGGGTTCACATGCTCATTTGTTCCATTTCTTCACTTGAAATTTAGCATCAACTCTCATTTTAGTATTGAATGCGACCCGGTGTTTAAAAAACGGAAAAAAAGGTTGCCAATGGTAGCGTTGTTCAAGTTGTAATCCTATATAACAATCCAGTGAGATCCATCTCAAACCGAAATTTAGGGTGGGTGTTTCATCCTGCACTTACTGACATCTCAAACAGCTTGTTTTGAAATTTATATCAAAAACCCGAATCTTGCTCCGTGAACGTCAAAAAAATTGAGAATTATGTATTTCTCACTGCGCAAGCAACCCTATTGTTATCATGCACGTTGAAAATATCGATGTAAATATTAATTCATCGACTTTTTTCTTAATGTGAAATTCCAGTTTCACAACAAGATTTTTGAAAGCAGTTTAACCATGAACAATGGCAATCGTTAAAGAATAGAAGAAAAAAGTAAACAACTTTTGTGCAACATCCAAACATTCAAGCAGCGCCTGCTCACGTCTCTCCAACCAGGTAGCAACAAACTTCGCTGTTAACTGCGTCGATAACAGCAGCATGACGGGAAATAGCGTAGAGGACATTGAAGCTTTCAGATCACTGCCGAAATCCTTCAAAATTCTCTCTTTCCGGTCTTGTTTGGGTAGAACGTTCGAGACACATTTACGACCCTGGCTCGACATCTCTCTGGATCCGAATTCCTCCGCATGTCTCAGGGCCCTTTGAACGGAACCTAGTGGTTTCGAATAAAAAGCTGAGTGCAACTATGATCAGTAGCCCCCAGAGCTCATTAGGCGCATTACCGTAGGCGTGCGAAATTGGAAACAAAATATTACCGATTGGCGACAGCAAGGCTGACCCGGGCATGGGCTATCTCCCCGAAAGAGACTACTAGTAGGCTGGGACGAGTTGTTAGTAGAAAAAGGAACCTTTTTTTTATTCAGCCTAAGGTCGTAGTATCGGTGGAGACCCTTGCCTGAGTTACGGAATTTTTGCGGCCTCGTCCTCAAAGGAGGATTTCACGATTGGAATGGAGGTCGAGGAAAAAGTAATTTACCTACTTGAGCAACCCACGGACCTCCTGAGGGTGCAAACTGATGCGCAATTCGCATCGAACAATTTGACCTCGACGACCTATTATGCCTCAAAGTTGGCGGGTCTGGCGATCTCCGCCCACCGACCAGCTGATCACTCGCCGCAGATCTATACGTGGGATTGATCAGCTAGCAGAGAGAGCGTGATGTTAAGGAGGGCACAGCGATAAGAGCCGCATCAATGCGCAAATCAGCGGGGAAGGAAGGGGTCCCATTTTTCGGGTTCTGGGCCGTTTCTCATGGTTCTTCCTTCTTTCGTGTACCAATCACCATCCCTGAGTTAATTTGAGATGGGTTGCCTTCCCAGTGTGAATTCGTCCTTTGAAGAAATCTTCCACGGACCATGGACCAGTGGGCGAGACCGGAAGTTTTTGTGACGGAATGCATGGTAGGTGCGAATCCACGTGTCGAACGCACGAACGTGAACATGATTCACTTCGAACCTTCCCATGGACGTGGATCCGTACCTAGCATGCATTTCGTCGCAAAACCACTTCCGGTCCCGTCCTACTGGTCCATGGTCCGTGGAAGATTCCTTTAATAGAACTTGTTGCTGACACTTTGATAAACACACTTTCAAGTAGACCCTACTTTGGTCTGTAGTTGTCTCCTGGTAGATTAGCAGTAACTTCACAGGCTTACCAAACTTCACTACCAGTTTCGAAAAGATGAATACCGAGCACACTATGAAACTGCTCAATAGTTTCGCACAAAAGGGAAAACACAAGTGTCCAAGCCCTTCGTCAAAGAGTATCTCCAGAACTAGGTGGTCACTTACAAGGTTGCCTTCTAAATAGTGCCTTTTTTTCAAAATAAGAATTTTTTACTAAAATCCTTTTTTATAACGCTTCAGAAACTTTTCTAAAGAAGTTTCCCCGAATTCGAAACGGCACGGTTCCCTTTCTCATTCATTGTGAATGTGTTGAATTTTATACCTGCAAAACGGGAAGTCCAAACGGCTACGATTGACAAGTTGCTCTACCTCTATTTTCTCGTAGAATCGAGCAATAGCGCACACTCTATACACGACTTCTTCCGATCATACCGCTATAGGGTTGCCGAAGAAGCATTGTCGTGTTCTGTACGAGTTGGGTCTTTCTGATTGACCGCTAAGCCATAACGGTTTTCTAACTGAAATTGTTCCTATGGTTCCCTTTGTTCTAATTATACTAATTAATATACCATTTGTAAGCTATTTTTTGTCTTTTTAGAGATTAGAGACAATTTTCTAGAGAGTTTCTAGGGCGATTGATCAACCAACCGATGTTTTGATTATGTTCGAAGCAGTGGTTTGTCTTTGTACACTCAATACGCAGCACTTCATAGTATTTGTGTCAGGAGAACCATATTGCCACTTCTTTCATGTGACAAATTCCGCGATTTTCCATTGACAATATTTTTTGGCAATCCTCCCCTGTATGTGGGTGCTCAATCTTACGCTAATGCCCTGTGTTTCTTGATGAAGGGCCTCTGATCCTAAGACACCAACTGAGTCTGGAATAATTCGAGATAATTCTCACTGTTGAGTTTGATATTGAAGTACGAGAGGACAGGTTTGAACTTAGGTTAAGGAATTTTGCGTAAACTCTCCCTAAGTGACTGAGTATGGCTTGTCATTGTAATTATCTGGTTTTCCTTCTTATTCGAAACTGATCCAGGGTCAAGCCAGGCGTCGAGGAAAATTTCTAAAGACGACCCCACCCCCCCCCCTCTCCCCACAGGCCGAAGTCCATGAAACGACATTGTTCACCTATGTTGTTCAATCTTCCCCCACTGTTCATAAAAAGGCCCTGCTACCCCACTCCACCGTAAAAGTCATTCAAGAAGCACCAAAGTAGAAGAAGTCAAGGAAGGATCAATATGAAAGTCCTACCAACAAATGGATCAAAAAATTACAAACTATTCATGAAAAAAGCGAGCTATGGCAGAATCTCTCCTTCCTTTATTTCTCTTGAAAGCTTACCAAGTTTTAAGTACGCAAAGTATCCCTCAATCTACATGTCCCCTTTCGGTTGGATGTACCTTGTAATCACCTTAGCCAACCGTGTGTTGATGATCTCTAGCGTTGACTGTGGAGCAGCTTATCTACTATTGAAATTTGAACGCATATTGAAATGATTATGACTTTCTTTAAATATGACGAATTTTCAATCTGAAAGCAAGTTTGGTAGTTCCGCAAGGGCTCTTTCTAGTAAGTACTGAAATCACGAAAATTAATAGGAAATAACAAAGTTAGATTGTACAACGTGTAAAATTCGGGATGAATGCTAGTTTTTGAGTTTTGCGAAGCCATAACTTGCTTAATTTTCGTCATTTCTGGAAAGTTAATAAGGAAGACAAAACTAGACGAAATGGCTGCTGGAATTGCTTAACACGTCCACTATTTGAAAAATGGCAACGTCGAGGATTTTTGCCCGAGTACGGCCGATGTCATGGTTTGCGAATCGAGCGATTCGCTGGATCCGAGCGTTGCGTCGCACCTGCCTTCGAGATTGTGCTCATGAACCCCAGATTCATTCCTTTCCCGTCCATGTCTATTGATTCAAGCAGAGAGTCTACTGACTTCTTGAATTTGTGAGGGACGTCATCAAATGCTTCGTGGAGACCCTGAATTGTAACAAACTAGCCAGTTCGTAGGATTGTTCATCGAGGAATTGGAGAATTGCCCTTTCCGGAAATGGAGGATGTCACTGACGACTGTGACGGCAAACACTAAACACTGAGTTACCAAAATAAATACGCGGAATATACATCTGAACTCCTGATATTTGAAATTGAAATTAACACGTTGACGAAGAGCTATTTTTCCTTGTCGCGCGCATGGGACGATACGTTTTTTGCATGCAAAGCGCCGGTAACACTGGGCAGAACTACTTTATAGCCTGTTAAATCTCGAAATGCACAAAATGCCTTTGACTAGAGTACTCCAGACACGTTTGTAAACAAAGAAAGTTGTTACTACTGAATGCTGGGTGAAATTTCAGTGGCATCGCCTGGTATTTTCAAACCTCAGGTTAGAATAAGTTCTGAAGGCGCAATTTCACGCATTCTTCACTTTTATTATTAATATGAGCTTCCCTTTAGATGGTACTGGTATCCTGATCACATCTGAAGTCTTCTACGAATTTTTCACTATAGAACGACGCAAAAAACTTTGCGTACCTTACGATGAGCTTTTGTTTGACTGTTATCTAGTTCTTTATGATTGAATAAGAGATTTAAACAAGTCATCTCAAGGTTAAAAAATTGTTCGTGAAATATTTTGCAGTTGATGGACTGTATAGGTACTTCTGTCCTGCCTATGAGTAAGACTGAGCCTACTTGACCATCATGGGAACCTAAGGCTAGAAATGGACATTCCACTGATGGTGACCTAATAAGTAAAGGCCGATATAAACAATTTTAGTGAGATTTATAGTTTGCTGACGGTGGAAACTTTGTGGTTGTGATTCAATTGCCAAATGATGCAATTTCATTCAATTGCCAATTGATGCAATTTCTGCCACTGATAACTAATTCAGAATAAAACTCCCAGGAATTAGAAAGATCATAATTCGCAGAGAAGTGTAGTAAGTTAGGACACTGAAGTAAACGTTGAACTAGAAAAGTCGTGGATTCCATCTAAGTTTGCTTACTTTCAAGCTGTCGGTCACCATTGACCGACATCGTAGCCAACGTGTAAATGATTGCTAGCCACGCGCTCTTATTACCGTAATAGTGTTCACACTATTGTGATAACTAAGGTGCCAAGTCGATTGAAGGTGCATGAAGCCCTGGTGCTGATCCAACCAGCTCCCTTGCCAAGAATTTGATAAATTAAACTTTGTTGAGGTGAATCAGTCGCTCAAGTGGTTGCTATGTCTCGAATCAAATCAATTCAACTGCTACTACTTGTGAAAAATGCCATCCAAAAATAGGGTACAATTAGTGAGAAATAGAAATGAAATGGTGGAGTTCGCGTGGTTCAGATGGAGCTTCTTCAAAAAATGAACTTGGTAAATTTGACTTGAAGGTAGTCGAAATTGGCAGTTTCAATTCAACCTCTAGTGATCTCGGGCAGTTTTTGTCTCGCCGTGTTGCCTCAACACCAGTGACACCACCGCTGGCGCTGGCCTATCAGCACCAGCTGTCGCGATCAAACTCAATACATCTCAATCGCATTGCCAAATCGTCGGAATTCATCGCTGCGGGTTCCTCGCTGATCGCCGGGTGGAAAAGCGTGCAGCTAGCAGTGATAAACGATGGGAGCGCTCGAGTTAGTACGTGCAATCCACCCGAGACCGTTTTTCTGATTCTCTGACACTTTGTTGCCTCGCTTATAAATGGGAACAGAGTTCTACTCTTCAACTTTGACTAACCTTCCAATTAGCACGTAATTCTTAACATCTGCGCTGGCACGTGGCTCTTGTCTCGAGCAGAATTTTGAATGTTCCAGTTTTTAGTAACAGATCATCTCTTTGCTAGCAGGGTTTATGTTCACCATCAAATCATCCTTACTGTCCCCAGCCAATACTAACCTCTTTCACAAATGATTAACGAGTGTAAAGGAAAGCAGCATGTTGCTATTCAAATCGCGAATATCAATTTTTTAGGAACGGTTTGTTCATTGTTTATCTCTCAATGGTCAAAATTGAATGATTCCCGAATCTCCTTCACTTGTAGCATTATCCTGGACCCATGTCAATATTTTTTTCAGTAATATGTCTATGTAAAACAAATTTGGTACGGAACCTATCTGCTACAGTGTAAACACGAACTTCTTCTGAACGCTCACACTCAACTAACGAACAACATCAAACTCTATTTCGAGGAAATTGTCCAGCCAGTACAATCCCCACTCACCCTCCTGCATCCCCGCCCATTTATACAGGGAACTGCCTTTTAACCACCTCTTCGGATAGTAATCAAGGTTCCTGCCAGTATCATACCCTGTAGCATCCTTGAGAAATTTGCTCGTTATGAAGTCACCTTAATAAATTGCAGCGTAAGCTGACACTTCGACAAGTCGTGCGTCTCTTTTGCTAGGATTTTCATTTCACGGAAATCTGACAGCGGTTTTGCCTTTGCTATGAGCTAAGAAACTTGAATGGGTACTATTTGCAAAATTTGATTGGGTAAAAGTAAAATGCAGCGGAGAAACATAAGGTGGAACTATAATTTTGCGTCATAGGCAAAGCGGGTCTTTTCGAAAAAGTGAGGATAAAAAATTGTTGCTTTCTCAAACTGGATTTCCGTGATAATATTCAGATTCGCATTTGCACGTGTCACAATCTATCTGTCCAATCCCTTTACAAAAACATCTCTAAATTCTAGTTTTTGGGAAAGTTGTAGGTGGAACTAAGATTATGCGTTGCAGTGTATGTAAGCTTAAATGCCTCGTGCTTTCGCACACGTTTTTGGACCGATCGCGTGTTCGTCGTTTTCAGAGAGCAGAGTTTTTGCCTTTTCTTCTGTATTTTCTGTCTTCTTTACCTATACTTTTTCTTTTAGCTTCCAGAAATTGCCGTTTCAAAATTCCCGCACGTGACTGCCTTTATTTTTTGGATTCGTTCCTCGACAGGACGCATCACTGCTGGAAACGAAGCATGTCGGCTCCAATCGCAAGGAAATGCGCCGGTTTAGTCACGGGTTTGCGGGGTCAAGCAAAAGGTACGGTATTCGTCTGTTCCGTTTTACGAAAATGATCGAATGAATTCGCACCATTTGTTCAAATACTTAATTCATTTAGCAAACAGCCATGTAAGTACTCTCTTCTAGAATCTATAAACGTTATTTGCTCGTTGGTGGCTTCGGAGCAGGGTCAACCCTATCGTTGTTACTCTTTGGAAATTTTATACGACCCCCCCCCTCATGGGTGATTTGATACGACCCCCTTGTATGTGACACTTGGGTAGAGACAGTGTTTTCTATCAATATTTCTTTCTACGTAAGCCATCAAAGATGAAACTTTAGCAAAATCCATGACAGATATTCATCGCTGCTTCCAAACACGAAAAATGAGATGCATTCAAAGAGATCCGTGTACTCCAAAGGGTTACCAAACTGGGACATAAAATAAACTAACCATTGTTCGGAATATTGACATATTACCTGATAAAAACTTATGAGAAGTCAGAAAAAATTATCGCTCCAATTGAAATACTGAAATCCTTCATGTTCTTCAATTGCAACACAATTTTTACACCCGTCTTTCTAAGGCTGTAACTTCCTCCATGTTCGAGCTTCTGCGCCGAATTGATTTGATTTGGAAAACACAAATTATTCTCTCTCCGAACATGGGTAAAAATTCTTCGAAAATTGATTCAGTAAAAAATTAGTACGTTGTTACTTTTTTTTCTGTGCAAATGCGACTTTTTAACCTTTGAACGATCATGACTTTGTTCAAAGCCATTCATTTGGGAAGCTGAACACGGTATAACAAACTCAAGATTCAAGCGGAAGAGCACCAAAATGTTTCTGAAAAGTAGGTGGTTCAAAAATTAGTCCCGTTTTTACTTTTTTGTGGGGTATGCTTCAAGCCATCTTCCCGAAAACGCGGGTTTTCTTAGGTTACTGCCCGTAACTTCTTGGAAGACCAATGTCATGTTTAACTTAGAAAGCTTCAAGCATACGCTTGCATCCCTTGCCTTGCACGCCTCGAGCGCCCTTCTACTTTGCTGATTCATTTGAAAGCTCATTTAGAGGGAACTGTGGTTTATAGATGCTCTAGTAACAGTCATCTTACGAAAGCGTAACGTGCTGGCTATTATCTGATATTACCAAGAATCCCACTGCCGGCCACCGAGAGAGTACGACCCCCTCCAAGCTCAACTGAGTACGACCCCCCCCCTGTTGTTACTCGTAACAACGTAGGGTTGACCCTGCATCGGAGTATACTTTTCGCAGTTGTTGAGTGAATGTCCATCACCATAGAGTGTCGCTCTTCTGTGTTCTGTTCTGTGAAATTCGGTGAAATTCGGCTTCGCATTTTTGTGTGATCCTTTATGAGTGGAGAAAGAAAGAGTCTGTCATTCACTAACACCGCTACTACTCCTTGCTCAGATCGATGCACAGTAGGCATTCCTTCAAAACTCGAGGAGGAGGGTGTTCTTATTACTTCAATGATTCTTCACATCCAATCTAGCCAGTATGGTACTGTAAGGGCTTCTGGGGCTAAACTCTGAATAGCCTCCGGTTTGAGTATTCTTTTCCAAAGACGGTCTTGGGCCATTTTCGATTTTATTTCAAATCGATTTTCTTTCTTATAACAGTCCCTAATCAATAAATACATGTCGCACCATAATCGCCAACATATTGTCTTCCAGCAGTTAATTGTGTAGGATAAATACCAAGCTTCTGACGAGGAATTCTATGAAGTTCTTCCCGAGTTGTTCTATGTGGATCGTCGAGCGCTCTCTCATTCAGTTGATTTGACAGCAGGAGAGGCAGATGATAGTCTTCTGTTGTGGTAACATACTTACATTCAAAGACGATTTGTCCATAATCGCAGCGATATATTACTGCAAAAAGACTCGGAAGAGCCAACAGTTTACTATGTTACACAGCGAATATTCAAAGCGATTTCAAGGGAGTTTGCAACATACAGATGGAAATGGCTAAGAACTTCCCCAACAAACTGATAAATTTAAAATTCTCACTCATTTTTAGCGTTGCTACCACTGCTGGGACTCATCGTCTATACATTATTGGGAGCAATCCTGTTCAGCGAATTAGAAGGCCCAAACGAACAATATGAGTTGGAGCAACTGAAGAAACAACGGAAAGAACTTTTTGAGGTTTGCTCTTTTTGAGACCAAGTTGTCGAGCCATTAACGGATCGGTGTAAAAAAAAATGCGATGCTGTTGATGCTATCCGTTGGCGAATTTGAACCAAAATTCAATGCTGCTGGCAAATGAGTGATAAGACGAATTATGAGTGCGAAAGGATCGAAATGGACCTGTAGGCATGTTGCGGGGAGGGATGCTGAGGATGCCTTTCTACCCGCTGGTGAATCCTTCCGCCTGACAGGCAATGCCCCAATCGCAGCTGCGCAATGATTCGGAATGCGCCCACAGGCTCACCATGGGTACCGTCTTCAAACTATTCTGCAGGTTATTCATTAGAAGAACAACATCGCACAGGGTTTCTCGGAGGGTGAGCACTGCTAGGAAACGCCAGCCTGCAAGCCTGCGAGGTCTGCAAGAGAAGACTGCTGAATGGTCGCCTTGCATCGAGATTACTCCTGCGTTTTGAGATATTTTTGAACATATTTTAATATTTTTTGTGTTGTCCTGTTTTGGTAAAATCTGTTTTCACCGCAATTTGTAACGCATTTATGAAGCTTGCAAGGGTTTCAAAAAGCGACTTTCATTGGGTAAGAAGGCCTAGTCCTGGGTAAAATGTTGATCGTTTTTCTATCTAATATTCCTTCGTTTCAGGAGACTTTGATACAGTTTTTGAAAAAGTTTTATTAAATAGTTTTTCTTCCCTTTGGTAAAGTCACCTTTGCACTGATAGATACTCTTAACGACAGATGAGATGACGCCATTCAGAATACCGTATATCGACTGAACAACGTGCGAGCCATGCAGCCAATGGCGGCTCTGAACCACACGCGAAAGAGTCTCATGAAATTTCAAGAGAAACTTGGTATAGAACCAGTGAGTAATCAACTCTCCCGATTTTTCCTACCCATATCATCGAAGGGATGGCCTGTTTAGGTCAATCTTGAAGAAACGCGATGGAATTTCTGGGGAGCGGTGTTTTACTGTATGACTGTTTACACCACGATTGGTGAGTCTGCAAAAAGATGGAAGTTTAATTGAAAATTTCAAACTTTCGAGTAACTTTCGGAGGTCATCAAATATGTTAGATTATGGGCATGTTCAGCTTTTGCCGTGCATCCAATTCTCTATGTGGCCACATCAAATAGCCACTCCTACAAATCACTCGTTTCTAATACACAAATTTAGGTTATGGTAATATCGTTCCGGCGACGACACCAGGCCGTGTACTAACTATACTTTACGCGTTCATTGGAATTCCATTTGCCGTTCTCACGCTATTCGCATTAGGAGCGATATTTGCACGAATTTGCAAATTGCTTTGGAAACTGGTGCTCAAGTCGACAACGGCGGTTCATAAGGATCTAGGAAAAAAGGCAAGCCTTCCTCATGCCATCGAAAATTTCTAGCCGTTCAATGAGTTTTCTTCCATTTTGAAAAGGGTAGCTACGTTTCGAGAAGCCTACATGAACTATACCTAGGATTCATTGTATTATTAGAGTGGTTGGTTGAGCAGTCCATAAATGTCGGCGAGCTTCGTTTAAAATTGACCGCGATCGAGCTAGCATGGTGGACAGGGTCAACCATGACGTTGGAAAATGTAACGAAAATTACCGACCCCCCACCATTGCACGTGGATGGGCGAGGGTCATCGCCTACTTTTTCCCAGCATCACTCTCCTCACCGCGGCTGTTTCTAGTTCATTTCACTCTGAGACCACTCGAGAAATTCCACTTTCGCCATCTTTTTTTCTAAGCGACTTCCGTCGAGCTGGGAGAGGTATGTATGGAAAAATGGGCAAATGCCTTGAATAGCCGAATTCGCCCATCCTTCGTAAACATCCAAAGATGTTTACGAAAAAACAAAACTAAGACAAATGATCTCCTCTTCTCCTCCATTAGAACATTACCACCCAACTGCCGCCGGTATGGAGCAAACTGAAAGCCTCAAATGCGACCCTCCCCTTCCCAGAATCAAACTGTATAATCAGGAATGTGACCTTATTGATAAATTACCAACAGAAAGCTGGCTTTGGGCGGAAGTAGGCTCAATGTAGTCAACAACTTCAGCGGAAGTTCATCGAAAAACATTTTAGGTGAACGCGGCCATAGGATTCGATGAGGGTGGTCAGGTCAGTTGTGCATGGCTGATATCATATCACTTTGATTTCTTTGTTGAATTCTTTCACAGTAGAAAACTGTTTTTTATTCTGTAATCGCTTCAGATGTCGCGCTCTTCCTCTTCACTCGATGATGAGGACCTTCTCTCGTTTCCAATTTCGTTTCTTATCTTTCTGACAATACTCTGGGTACTGTTCTGCGCTTGGATATTCACACTGATCGAGGATTGGAGCTATGGTAAGCTGCCACTCGGTTGGCTCGACTAGCAATTTTTATCAGGATGATTTTTTTCTAATTTCAGGGTTATCATTGTATTTCACACTGATATCATTCACAACTATTGGCTTCGGAGATGTCCTCCCATCCGAATATGATTACATCATCATTGTCGGCTTCCTCCTACTCATTGGCCTCTCATTAGTCTCTACTGTGCTTACGCTTATTCAGCAACAGATTGAAGCTCTCGCTTCCGTATGTGATTCTTTGATTATGTTTCACAAGAGTGCTAGGTTGTGAACAAAACTTCCGTTCCTGGCGAGCTAGAACCCGCACCCTTGCTTACAGGGCAAGTGCGCTACAAGTCACGCTACCGCGGCCCCATTTCATCCCCACTCAGCTCTTCATGGTGTACTTACCATAGCTTGTCAGCACTCACAAGTAACACGCCTTGAGCCGCTTAGCCCATATCGGCAATGAGCGCGAGACTGAAAGCTTTAACAATGACTTTGATGTTCTTGTTTGTCAACACGATGACGACAATGCGAGTTTTGTTTTTTTTTGGCCACGTGGGACCGGGGCGATTTTGCGGGCGCGGCCGCCTCAGATACACAAACACTAAACAATACAAAACCAGATCAGTAAACTGTAACAAGCACATCCTACCAAGGGGTACAGTAGTAGAATTTTGAACGAAAGACATGGAATAACAATGAAAAAGCGAAATTTGTAAGAACTAGCTGCAATGGATCTCAAAAGCAAAACGTTGATTAGTCAAATCAAAACACGCATATTTCCATCTCTGATGTTTCGTGTCTACTTCTACTACTGTTTAAATCTTCACATTCATAAAAAGAAAAAGTAAACGAAAAATTTATCAAACTAAAGATTTCGAATGGTTCAGAAATCCTCTTCTGAATTAAAGCATACGTGACCATTTTATGTGCCACTTGTTTGTAGCTACGTCAAGGTTACTTCCATGGAATAAATACAAGAAACTTTTAAAAGAACCGTGCGTGCGCGAAAAAAATGAGTGTAATGGGTGCGGGGGATGTATATCCCGCACGGTCCGACATGGCCTGCAATGCGCGGGATATATATCCCCCGCATTATCGTCAATGTGTTAATTGCTGTTTTTCGCGGCAGTTCGTCTGCGAACGTTTAAAAAGAATGCTGGGTTGTGAACAAAACTTTTGCTCCAGATGGGTCAAACAAAAACAAATCAAATTTCTTCGATTACGTTTCCTGTGTAAGAGCTCAGAAACATGTGAAAAACGTTTCTTATTCTCCAAAATGTTTGACATATGTCCTGGAGCTTCCCAATATACACCCGCGGCTGGCGGTGGCGGCACCGCTCCCGATCGCCTAGCCGATTTCAGCGCGGCATCGTTTTCCTTATGTTGTGGTCCGCATCCGGCATGCAAAGAATGACTGTGGAAATTTTGTGAGGTGGGCGATAACTAAGAATGGCAGAATGGACAGGAAAATCCGAACGCAAGCAGAAACAGAGGTCAACCTTCTAGTTTGGAGGAAAAACAAAACTCCAAGAAACTGGAATTCATATTCAATTGTTGAGTTCACGATCACGCCTTCAGCAGAAACATTAGGTCGGTACAAAAAAAAGTATCCACTGTTTTGAGCGCTTAGTTTGATTTTGAAGCATCACAGCTCTGTATAAAAGCACCTTTTGATTTGAAGTAAAATCTTTATGTTCATCATATTGTAGCTATGCGAGAGAATGTCTTCCTTTCTAATATAAATTTGAGCTCTTGCTAGCTAGAAGGGGTCCGAAGACGATTACCACTTACGCTTGTTCTGGACGCGAGCTCTCCTTCAAAAATTGCATCGAGGAGTGGAGAATTGGTAGTCCCTTACAGATAACCTATTCTTTATAAAGTCCGTCGAATGACTCGATTCTTGAACCTTGCAATCCTGAATTCTTGAGCCATCAGATTTCGAGAAGAATCCAGTAGGAAGTGCTACGGGTTCAGCAATATTTCAAGGCAACTCATTCTCGTTCACCTATCTAGGAGCCCTTTCTACTAGCGCGCGAACCCTTTCATCCCACATTATTCCCCATTCAGAAAACGGCCCCTTTCTTTTGCAGTAAAGGTCCAGTGACCAGTCACCCGCGTCGCAATGACTCGAAGTGGAAGCATGGGTTAGTCCGAAGAGAATTGACGACATTTTTCCTCCATCCTCATTTTTCCTTCCCCTTGCTGTGCGGGCGGTAGTGCCTTTGAAGGCTTCATTCGCTCCTGTTAGACCTTCTGAGGAGCATTTGTAAAAGCTTACCCTTGTTTCTTTTGTATAGTTCTGTATATTAAACGCATTCCTTTTACTATGTATTGTTTCAAGCTTATTTTTGCCTCAAAGCTCATGCGCGGCGAGCCACTCTCGCAGAGTAGGCTTCCCATTTGCGTCCTTTTTGAAGCTTTCTCAAACCTACGAGCCGATTTTCTTCATTTCAAGTTGGAAAATGTTACCAGTCAAAAATCGCGATTTTTAGTCTAAAAAAGGCTAACGATAAAAGTATCGGAAACTACAGCGAAAACTCTGCATGATCATGGAAGGGCTGACTAATTTCTACAAGGTGACATCCAAATTGCATAAAGTGTTATGAAAAATTACCAAAAACAATGTCAAGGGAAGTAACCGAGGTGCAAAATGGCAGATACGTTTTGAACGACCTTATAGAACTATTCATTTCACTATTGGAAAACGCTCATGGAACAGTGCCGTGTTCTGTCCCAGACTCCATATTTTTTTCAGTGAAATAATCTATTTAAGGGGATGCAAGCAAACATCGATCGTGAATATATGAATGCACTCGCAGAGGCTGCTGATGAAGGGGCAATCTCTGATGCGGACTTCAAACGAATGCATAGTGGTAACAGCTCCGTGGAAGCAGCAGATGTATCGGAACACAAAGGTTCGTTACTCGTTCTGGATAAAAGTTCGCATCAACCTTATCTATTTTTAGTTCCCGTTTTATAATTTTTGTTCATCCAGCTCGATCTATTATATTATGCTACGAGTTCGGTCTATTACTATACTATACCCACCATCTATGAAGACAAAGCACCCCCAACGCGCAAGAGCTTCTCCTCTTCTTCAAAACCTAGGCGGCTGCAGGCTAAACTGCACCTTCAAATACAAGTTGATCGTCAGTTTTTCCATGACCAAGACGATGATTTGACATGGAGTTCAGTGTCAAGGAGATCGAGGTGCAGTCTTAAGAAATTTCTTACTGGAGGATTCCACGATAAGAACGAAGGTCGAGGAATGAGAAATAGGGACACAGGCAGGCAGACCCCTAAGGGTGCAGCCCAACACGCAATTCGCATCGAATGTATGCCTTCGGCGATCTAACATGGCCTTCGCTTTGGCGCAGTCGGCGCGGAACGCCCACTGACTCTAATCACCGCTGCGAGCGATTAGGTACCACAAAGAGTGTAGTGTTGAGGAGGGCACCGATGAGAGCCGTATCAATGCGAAACTCAACGAGCACGGAAGGAGCCCCCTTTCTCGGGCTTCAAGCCGTTTCACACGGTTTCTTCTTCTTCATCCCTACTCCACTAGCCATCTCTACCTTTCTTTTCAACGCTGCCTTTTCGTCGTAAAATCTGCCTTTAATCCACAGCGTTGGCGAAGGTTTAATACGCTCCCTGGAAAAATTGCAGTCTTAGTAGATGCCGTATCAAAGTGAATACCTATGTATAGATATTGGGATAGACAATGACTGGCTAACAGATTGCTCAGCAGGTAGAGTTTGTGGAACTTTCTTTGATGCGCTGATTGTGACGCCATCGTATCTAGGTAGGCAGAAGTCAGTAGAACGTTCTACCATACGTCATTCGTAGTATTCACCTGCGAGTTTTCTTTGAAAATATTGGCAGAAAGGAATTGCAAGACTTCTCCTATAGGGGAGAAAGCTAAACTGCATACCTATAGTATTTTGTTTTTATTCTTGTGATGTTTTTTCCATATTTTTATCTGCTATAACTGATCCCTCTCACGCTTCGGTTTTCTCCAATCTTCGAGAAGTGTTCAAATTCCCTCCGATCGCCAAGCACCTAGCGGTCACCTGGAAGGTTCAGCGCCCTTCAACCAGAGCAGTGTCTGAAATAGCTGCTACTTTCCGCCTTTTCTTTTAGAATGTCAGAGATGAGTGAGCACTACCTGGGTATACTTAAAACTAGTCATTGCTTCTCTTAAGCTGGGGATTATGCCGAATTGATGGTGTGTTTCAGTAGGAACGCCGATCGGACTCGGCTTTGCTCGCTCCCTCTACTTCTTCTCCGAATTCAATTCCAGAAGTTCCAGCTCCCAGCCGGGTTTTAAGATAATATCATTTGATAGGTATACACCTTTCCTTGTTGATGTCGGGCGTTAGCCCTTTGTTGCCCTTGGCCTCCATCCAATAATCAGATTCCCTTTTACCACATTGATGGCAGCGCGCGTTTCGGCTTTTTGGCTACGTGAGGCATGTGCAATATGGCGGGTGAGATCACTGATGTAAGACGAACATCCGCAAATCACTATCCCGCAATTTTTCGAACTCACACAAGCAGCAGGGAAAGAGGAGCTCAATGAGAGTTGGGAGGGGGATTAATCGGCGACGCGGCGCACAGCCTGTCTATTCCCTCTGATTGAGACAGAGATAACTTGAGCGCAAAATAAAGGAATAAGGGGAATAAGGTCATATCCGGGAAGTTGAGAGTAAGGAAAGCCACTTAATAATACTGCAAACTGGAGAGTGCGCGTTCACATTGTTTTGAAAAGGTGCATTCAAGCTGCGCCGACTCTGGCCTCACCTCAACTCTCAAGCGCCCAAAACAAGCAGGTCTAGCAGCTGTACTGCGGCTATCATACTCTCTGTCCGACGTATTGAAGATCCTACAAAACTTCTCTCATGAATACAATGAACAACCTTTGGAACTAAACTAGGCCAGTTTTCGCTTCTAAGCCGCTCCTTTCTAAGCCACATGAATAGATTTAGTTCACTCCTGAATGTACTGTTTTTATTGTCTTCTGTTACGCTGGTAACAGAGTCCGCACTTCATCGCGGATTTGCGAGATTAGCGCATTCACAAATCGCAAGTGCCCAGAACAATACTGCGAGGTCCTGCTCCATTCCCGCTACCAAATCTGCCTGATTGAAGTAGTGACGATTGAATGACGACTTTTCATGATTCTACTTGTTTCATGTTCAATGTTTCAAATGTTATGATTTAATTGCTACTGAGTGCTTTATTTGCTTGGGCTACGAGGTTTGTGGGTGGAAACTCCATTACGGCTGAGGCTTCCTTTCACGCAGGATCAATCCTCCGTTGTACCGAGACCAACGTGGGGGTCCCAATTGGCAGACGGGGGGTCGTATTCGGAGGTATTTTAAGAGGCTACAAGAAAAGTTCGGAAAAAATATTTGTCTGTCGGCGATTTCCTGAAAAAGTCTTAGCATCTGTTACGAAGCACAACGCTTGTGCGACGTTACGGTATCATTGCTCGGCACAAAATTGAGCTTATAGATAGAGTTGTAAGTGTTTGTGTTAAAAACTCGTGTTTTTAGGAGAGCAGCTCCAAAAATTTATGAAAAGAAGGTCCAACGGGACGATCTTATAAACGGGTCATCTTGGAAATGAGATCAAGTGGTCATTAGAAAACTCAAACCTTCTCGTTTACTGCAGTGGGTGAATATATCCAAAAGGTTGAGTCTTGATAAAGTTATAGCAGTTCAAAGCCAAAGAGCCACCGCTTCGTCAAAAAAGGTCAGTCCGCATGTCCCCCAAACGGTTCTATGGGACGATTTCGTGACTCCATCGATTTTGAAATAAATTCAAATAGTCTTTAAATGCTCTATTCTAGTTTTTTTTTCAGGAGGACAAGAATTGTAAAAGGTTGATTGTGAAGGAAGTTGTAGTCATTGAAAGCCAAAAAACCGGTTGTGCATAAAAACGGCCAAGTGGGGCAATTCGAAGAAGAAATAAAACTACAAAAGATTGAGTAGTTTATAGATTCTCAAAATTTTCCTGCAAACTCTCAGACTTCCTCAGTTGTAGAAATTACAACCTTTCAAACGAAGCAGCGCGCATTTTTCATGAATGCTCTACACTATAATTAACACAGTTTCGAAGATACGGTACAAACGTTGTGCTTTTCTGAAACCAGTGTGCATTTTTATGAATTCTCTACCCACAACTAACACATTTCTGAAGATACTGCACAAACGTTGTGGCTTTTTGAAACTAGCTGCCTTGTAGATGGCAAACTAATTAGCGTTCTGAAAAATACTGACATCGTACAGAATTACACTCGTTTGAAAATTAGTAATCCGCCTCAGTCTATCCGCGACAGGCTGAGGGAAAGACAGCGCGCGCAATGCAAACGCAACGCTACCGCGCTCAATTCGGGCACTTTGTAGTAAATTCTCGTGCTCTAAGTGCGCCATGCACTCGCTTGCAATGTGAAGCGTCAAAATTTTCCCATTCGATATGTGCTTTGTATCAAAATGGAAATAATTTTGTGATTCTGAAACCCTAGTCATATGCTTATAATCGTTCCAGCGCCATGTTAACTATAAGCCAATTCTGGTTTAGCAGCTAATGAAGGCAGTTTATTTTGTGATTTTGTGCTTGTCAGCAAGCTAGTGGGGCTCATGTTCTGCTACTTATGATCGAATTCAAGCAAGTGCCTTGTGATTTTTTGTAGATTGCACATTTCCCGTAATGTTAGCCTTTCTTTTGCCAGTGTACCGTACATAGTAAGTGCAGAGGTGGTTTCGAGACTTTCCAAGAGAATTCGGGTCATATTTTGAATTCGGTTTAAGGTGACGGTTGACCCTGCCTTCACTTCGTCGTCGTCGTCATGGCTCAAGTCCTAGGAAAGCTCATTATCCCACCCAACGCCTTATCCCTTCTAGCGTTTTTGACGTCATCTCAGGAACGCAAGGGAAATACCAGAATTTAAATGATAAGCCACCTCAGATTCCGCCGCTGAAGTATAGTTCTACAGTGTAGGGCTACAACTCAGCGATGTAATACGGGGTGAGCCATCTTTCGAACTCTGTATTCTTGACATGAAGTCAGAATCGCGAATGGTTCGTTTTCGTTTGGTGGGATGGTAAGCAATGCTTAAGCCTTGAGCCATGTTCGGCCCTAACGTTGGCCGTAATGAAGTTTGCACTTACAAAACTCGTGGCAGAAGCACAAAGTACGCAATAAGAACAAATCGCGTCGAGGGTTCAAGATGAGAAAGCTTGGAGTCCGTGATCCTGTCCTACTTTTTTCTTTTCCAGGGGAGCTCAGCATGAATTTGCTGCAGAAGTCCCTCCTGTCTTTATAAAGTTTTTTTTTGCCTTTCGAAACCTTCGTGTTATGGTTTTAAAAGGTTTGAAATAATCGAAATAAGCGAGAGACACTTTCATGACTTAGCAAACCCTTTTCTCGGTTGGAAATCCTTGCTGAGTTTCGTCTCTGAGAAGAAAAAAATAGATCATGAACTTCTGAGTGAACATTGAAACATTGAACATGAATTAAAGAATCATGAATAGTCGTCATTCAATCGTCACAATCATAATCATTCAGAATAGAAGACAGATTGGAGTAGCACTTCAAAGTGTTGTTCAGGGCATTCGAGATTTCGTGCCGTTTTTGATCCTGAATTTTGCATGTATCTCGGCTCACGAAAACTTCATTTCAAATAAGAACTCTGACAATCTACAAACCACTCCCAGTAAAGAGTAAGTTTACTCAGGAGGGTGGATCTCCAAAGGCGATGATCTTTTCAAAAGTCGCTTCAGCATAGTTTTAGATTTTGAAGCAACATCACCTAATGGGCTCATACTTTTGCTACTAATGGAGTGACACGGTATTGCTGGATGAATACCTCCCGATGAAACTGAGTGCCTCTTTGTTCCACTCGACGGTGATGCCTGCGCTGTTGCACGGCACGGAATGCTGGTCGTCCACTTAAGCAATGGATGAACTTCCCCGGTTATGAAATGGATCCCGCTGGATCACAAGCGATCACAGGGAAGAACTAAAATGAGGTGGTTTGATCTGGAAAATGCTCGGCCAACATCGGAAACGCCGTCCACGGGACCGGAGTGGATGGTTAGAAGTCGACTTGCGTGAATGAGGATTCGTGAGGACGAGTAGGATACAGGTACAGGTAATGGAATGACAGTATGCGTGAGCCCTTTTCGAGAACATGTAAAGGGAAGCCGAAGCATAAACCTTGAAAAGCCGCTGAGGGATTTGGATAGGTGCCGACTCATAGGACCCGCCTTTCATGGGCTCCATACACTTGCTGGCCGTGGAGATAGCGTGACTGACTGCACGGTCCTTGCGCGACTGCGTGTAAACTGTAGCCGCATTCGTAGGAATGCTACGGGTTTTGCTTTTTTATTCGTTTACCTGCACAAATAGTTCAATCGTATTTCTCAGTTTATATTGATGCATATGCAATTGGGACCGTATTTCTTAGCTGGAACCAGCAATAAGTATTGGCGGTTCAAGCTAGTTTGGATACCTCGTCCAACCACACCCCCTCCTTATTCCAAGGGGAAGAGGGAAAGTCATTGGTTGCCTTTTTCATTTGCAGTCAACTCAGCATCCACCAATTCATTATCGACCGCTTTTAAATCGATCTGAGGTGATGCAGAAGTCGTGTTGAAGAACACGTGTAGCATAGATGAGCCGTTACGACTCGAAAGTTTGCGACAATGGCACTAGGATCCTACAGGCAACTAATTTTAGTTTTGTAAGTTACGTAGTGCACACCCCATGACAGGCAACGTGACAACGGCGTAGCGGCTAATCCTGATAACCGCAGGTAGTGGAGCAGTGTTGGTGAGCAGGCAACTATGTACAACTCGTCCCCCCTTCCTTATTTAAGGGGTCTCCTTGTTCAGAACTCATCGACGTTTTTCTTTGCTTCTTTTTTCATTTTCGGTCAACTTGTTATCCGCAACTCCAGTGTCGACTGCTGTGACCCTGCAAATTTGATTTGAGGGTATTGTTTTGTAGCCCTTTCTTCAGGGAAGCTATCCATGTGGTGGGAGAAATGACAGCTGGTAGGCAAGAGATCCACTAAGTAAGATATATGATGCCCAATAATCTAACTTGTGCAGAGTTGGATGTGTGATGTAGGACTGCGTGGAGATGAGCCGGCAGCGCTCTTTTTTTTAGCCATTTCACCCTCTTTTTTGGTCTCCCACATCGGTTTCTCTTGTCTCAGGAGCGTTGTCTTCCGTGCAGATCTGGTTTGATCAAAAGTAGCACTTAATTGTTGCCAACCGCCGATATCCGACCAACACCCCCATCGTTTGCTGTCACCATCGCTGCGAGACATTTTAGACCACAACTGCGCTGCGTATTTATTTTATTTTGTTTATTGTGGATTCGAGACTAAATGCAGAGTCGATATATGTTGTAACCTAATTCCGTTTTTTCCAGTTAAACTTGCGGTTTAACAAAATCACGCGTAATCGCCTCTCAAAAATGTGGTATCCATGGCCTCAAAAAAATTTGAGTAGTTACTCCAAAACATGAACTTATATACAGGGGTGGCCAAAAAAAAAGAGACACTTGACTCCACATTTCAGACAGCATTAGTCACACTTTGCTAAGTAAGATCAAATCGACTGCCCCCAAGTCAGTATTGGAGAGCACCTTCTAAACTATCCAAGCCTTACATGATAATCTTCTACACCGAAGACATCAGAAGACGGAGACGTGGTATGCGGTACGAGCTCAACGAGGTCGTCGAGTTACCATAGACCATTACGACGTCCGTGAAACGCTGGTCAAAAGTGGTTTTGCATAGCCACAGCTAATGTCTCTAGGAAGCTATTCGGCTGTTAATCTATTACGGTAAGCCTCGTTGAGCTCGACAGTGGGAGCACATGACGTCATATTCTAAAGACGGCGGGAACAGTGAAGGAGGGCCTGCTTCTGTTTACGGGGAAGCACCTTGGGAATATTCCACCCTAAAACTTTCATGAACGCCGGCACCGTGTGCGACGAGAAGTTTCGATGATGTGCGCCAGTGGACAAGTGTCTTCTTTTTTTGGCCACCCCTGTATTTGGAGTGAGAAACGCGCTTCTAGACGGTATGTAAAGTTGCAGTATTTCTTCAAAATAGGTATAAAAATAAGTAATCTGAGGCTGAATACTCAGAAACAGAGAGAACTTTCTTAATAGGTCTACACATAGAAGTTGATTGAGGCTGTCTCATAAGCATTTTTAATTCAAACAAAAAAAATCCTCTCTAAAATTCGTGTTTTATCACCCTACACACCACCGGAACAGAAATTTCTGTTCTATAAAGTAACCATGTTTGTTTCACATTCGTAGCATGGTTTTCAATTCTTAGACCTGCGAAGTGGGAGATCCAGCAGACGAAAATTAGCCAAACCGACTATTCCCCCTATCAATATTTTGTCGCGGGAGGAATCAACCACTGATGGACTCTCAACTTACCAGGAATGGTCATTAGGCCAACCCGGCCAAATGAAATGAGGTGCACATTTCTGTACGCAAGATGAGACGCTGAACTCAAATCTGCTCTCACTATCTGCTAAACTCTTCTCCTCTCTCAGAGAAGAGTTTAGCAGATAAGGAACGCATATTTGAGCGTCAGAGGGCGCATATACACATATACAGCTCATTTCAACTGGGTGGGTTGACGAAATGATCTTTCTTGGTTAGTCACAAACTCTTCTGAACATTCCGCTCAAAAAGTCGCATCGTTCCTTTTCGAGACTGAGTTCTTCCGCCAGAGCTCGATGATCACGCACCATTTCTTGAGATCTATCCCAAATCTTTTTCATCACTGGAACATTGGAACACTGGTGGGATTTGAGAATAATTCATGACTAAGCTAGAAAAGTATATGCCTGGATAATTTTCTCACATTCTTGGAAAAAATTTTTGTAAAGAAATGTGGTCATATTCGTGGAATGAACGTCTTATAACGCAGACCTAAGATTCGACCCAAACAAATACGCGAATAGGGCAGTAAAGATGATCACCAACGACATATCAGTCAGTATAAAACCATGGCGATTTAAAGGAACAATTTCAGCTCAAAAATCAGCGTGGCTTATTATTGGTCAATCTGGAAAACCAAATTCGATAAGGTATACGGCAAAGCTTTTCTGACAACCTAATAGCGAAATGTTTGGAAGAGGTCATGAAGAAGTAGACGGTACATCATTGAGTGATTTCTCTTAGGGGACGTGATTTAGCTAATTTTTAGCGACTGCACCTCCCGCTCCACCGGCTTAAAGTTCAACGCATTTGCAAGGAACTTAGAAGCGGAACACGCAGCTCCATAGAGCAGAAGATTTCTTTTCGATTATTGATGCTAATGTGAAGAGATGGTATTTTAGTAGAAAATTTTTTGTTCGAAATAAAACGATAATACTTATGGAACAACCTAATATATTTATTTTTTTTGTGAGCACGTTACCATAGGGATATGTAACATGATAAAAATGTTCTTTTTTTATCTTCCAGAAGTTGACCCTCGCTCAATGGACGCTGTTATTTCTCGAATGCCTCTCAAGGAACGCCTTCTGTATCGAGTAATGCCAGCATCTGCCAAGAAAAGGCTCAACGAAGTTTCTGATCAAAAATTAAGAAGGAAGAATAAGGCTTCACAAACTGACATGTTTCTTCTCGAGGTCTGTTTTTTTTTCATAGGCAGTAGTCATGGGCATTTATTATGCTCTAAACTTTCATTCTGGTGAAATTCTGTGTTCCATTAAGAGAAGTAATCGCATACGAACTGCTGTTTTATTGAACAGTAAGGTAGTATTGTGCTATCCCGGAGCCTCATCAGGACGTAAATGAACGCAGGAAGGCTCCCAAATTTCAAGAAGAATTCCATGAGACCAAACGAAATCAAAAGAATTCTTCAAAAGGGCACTACTTTATTTTGATGCAAAGGGTTTTCATCGGGCCAGAAGTACATTAACATAATTGGCATAAGGGAGTCTTGATTTAGTTATTTACCCTCATTGAAACATATTGAATTGTCTCAGTCTATACAAAGCTACACTTACGGGAGCGCGCGAGGTACCCGACAGGTAGCTCGCGCAGTGAGAAGGCAGAGACGGGTGACGGGTTCAGCGTTCGAATCGCGCCGCACACTGTAGCGACTCAGTGTCAAGTCAAATGGTGCACAACAGTACGTCTTAAATCTCCAACGACGAGAGTAAACAAATTTGCAAACTCTCCCTCCTGACCACGTACAACATTTTCTGAACCCCTGACTTTTAACGCGACCATGCAATAGAGAGGGATGAACTCATGTGTAACTTATAGTATCATAAAGCTTCAAAGAAAGATTGATTCTTATATGACGTGGATATTCCGAAGTAGGCGTTCGAGATGTGTTATGTAGACTACTCTTTGAAGAGAAAAAATTTAACAAGTTCTACATGGCTTGAACACTGTAACACTAATTACATTTTGATGTGCAGGACAAACCAGAACTTTCTGACAGGGAGGAGGCAAGAGATCCTAGAGGAAGAAACATTCGGGATTGAGCCCAGAGAAACGTAATAGATCAAAGCAAGCATTAATAGCTGCGCGATCAACTATTAGGATGGCCGAAGGGCGATAAAAATGTCGTTTTTGGTCACCAACAAATTTCACTGTAAAAACAACAGCTAAGCACATGACCTTAACTATGTGCCCCACCTTTGACAGTGGATTCTCTCTCTTTTCTCTGCAGCTAATGGATGACTTCTTTGAAGAGCTGTCTCGGGTGCGACTCGAAGAAGTTGGACACCAAAATTTTAGCGTCTCGAAAATTCTGAACGTATTTTTTATCAAGGTGTGCAGAGGTAGCCGGAGTGATTGATGATCTGAAGGCAAGTCTGCTCTGATTGGCACTTGGAGCTTCCATTTCCTATTCCACGATTTCTTTATGGGGTATTTCCGTAACGAGTTTATTTAAACATGACTTTTGCGCTTTTGTGCATCAATTTCATATCGGACAGAATGAACCCTTGATGACGCAGTTCTCGATCCAAGTAGGCCACCTGCTATGCGTAGAGTTCAACAGTAACTCCCTAAGCCACAATCAACACTTCAAGCTGCATCAGGTCCGTACTGTCCTGCAACACACAAACACGACCTTATGTTCCGTGGATGACTGATTTCGTAGTCGATCTCAGCTGTCATCTGCAACCATCACTACCGTCTTCTCATTGTGCTATCGTAGACATCCCTTTTTCAAGCGGCTTCACAACGAGGACAAAACACCGCTTTTCTTGGAGAGCTCCACCGCAGGCAGAGTGCACTGTTTGTTTGCTTCGCTAAGGAGATGCCGAACACATTTTCCGCACCAGTTGGCCTTACTAGTCAAACCGAGGAGCTTTCAAAGTTTAGTGTTTATAGCTTCAAAAATTCATCCAAGTTTTTGTGTAGTTTGGCAACTACCCGATTCAGTGGTTCTCTTTAGTCTTTGTTATGAACAGCTCAGCGGTAGGCATGATGCCCTTCCTCACGACATTTACGCAACCTTGGAAGCGACGAAACCATGACTGTAACTGCCTCAGAGACTGAGCATTGTTGCTGAATGTTCTGTACATTGTTAAGAATCAGTGACCGCTGTTGCTTGTTTGAATTCGTGCCAATGCACACACGAAGACGACGTTTTGAACTCAAAGTGTTCAAACCATACTTTTGAATGGCGATAGTGTCGTGTGAAGTTATTGGTAAGCTGATTTGTCGATGAGGAACTCTTGAAATTTTAGTTGGAAGCATTCTGTTCCAATTTAACCACTATAGTTGATTCTTTTTCAATTGTGGAGGTATAGGGACTTTATGCTCCCCCCTCTTCCCATCTCACTCCCCCTCCCCTCCTGTATAGCTGGCGATAGCCTCGAATTCTATGAAGTATTTCATTTGATCAAAAAGAGTAGTCAGGGGCGGTACTATGCATTAATTCTTTTTCTTGCATTTCAAGGCACTGCTCCACGAGGAAATTCTGAAGATGGAGTTAAATAACGAGTTACCAACACGCCAAGTATCCGTATCACCAAGCAGAGTCGTCGGCACCGGCGTCCGTGTCACTCACGTTCATCCTGTATCGGTTGAAGACAGTACTCCGCAACCAACTATAAGAACGACGGCGATTCGAGAGGATGAAGTCTAACCCCGGTAAGAGCATTCTTCCATGTGGTGAAGTTTATAGTACATATGTAGAATTGCTGAAAGAATGAAAGAAAGATGTGTCATCTTTTTTATCAGGCAGACAACTGCAAACTAGGACATCGTGAAGCTGTATGTCTCTTGTGGTGCCAACATGGTTCTCGAAGCATTACGTCGGTAGTTAGGATACCGTTACTCTGCATATTTCTATATTTTTGTCGTTAACTCTCAGTTATTGATTGTGCTGTACTGCTTTAGTTGTGGTTTTCTATAAGTCGCTCCGCCCCTTGAAGCTTTAGAACCGGAGAACCTATACCTTTCAACAGAATGGCAAATATTTGAAAAATTTTCGCGAACGGATATATTTTTGCCGCTTTTTAGACAATTTTCTTCTGATAATAATTCCGCTTGTTAGCCCTTTGTTCTTAGATTCGCTCATCCTGCTTTTGGTTTCCACAATTCACCGTAGCTTGACTTGAACACTGATATCGAATCAACAGCGTTGTGTCGCGTCGCGAAGATGAACTGCTCCGCAGTTTTAATGGATCAGAGAAAAATCTGTCTGGTATTCCTCCGCGCTCTTTGCGCGCACTCACAAAGGCGACTTACTTGTGATCCTGTGGCGCTGGGATGGCATAACCAGTCAAGATGATTTCAGTGCGATGTAAAAAACTTTTTCGTCGTCATCACAAGAACACTGGCTTTTTAACCTGATGCGTGAATATGACCACACCAGGTTAAAATGCTAGTGTTCTTGTGATGACAAAACATGTGCTTGTACTTTTTGGTTGTTCTGCATTCGTTTGTCGCAATATCAATAGAACAGCTGAAGTTCAAAGCTAGTCATTAGATTAGAAACTACAGTCGTTAAGTAAGCGCAGCGTTACGTCTAGTGGCGATTGAACCGCTCCTTGGAGATCTTTTCTACATTGCCGAAACCCTAAAAAGGTCAGTGACTTTGCAACGACGTTGAGTCACAGCTCATAGCTATTACGCCGCTTGCCGCGTTTGGGTCGGGACAACTGTGGCGTTATAGGTGGCAGTGACGTCATTCAGTTATTCTGATTCAAGAATGGCTCGTGTTGAGACACGTAGTTGAGAAGTGTTTGGGGCGGTTTTTGTACATCGTTTCCTATGGGCTACCTATCCTCGTGTTATGAACAAGCAAAAGGTTACTTACTTGTGATCCTGTGGCGCTGGGACAGCGTAATCAGTAAAGTTGGTTTTATTGCGATGTGAAAACTTAAATATGATCACATCAGGTTGCAAAGCTAGTGTCCTTGTGATCACAAAACATGTGCTTGTACTTTTTGGTTGTTCTGTATTCGTTTGTCACCCTTATTTTTGGAATGCTGGACATTGTCAATACTGGCAATAGCCGCACCGTTGTGTAGCACAGCCGACGGAGAGCATTTGGTTTATGTTGATAACAGTTATTTTTGATATTTTTGAACCGGAAATGATTCTGATCGTTTTCAATGCCCATATCACGCATTTCCAGATGTTGACGCTTTGAACTGAAGAAATCATGAACGCGATTATCCATTCCTCTGATTACTTCTGCCATAGAGATTTATCAATTTTCTTTATAGGCAGTTGTCTGTCGTTTAACTTGGATGAAGATTTCTCTTATTTGTGGTTCAAAGAGTTTACGATGTTTTGACGAGCGTTGACGTCAAAACGCGAAGTAATTTCACGGCATGATCCCAGATTCTTCCACAGCGTCGACTATGCACATCACATTCACAATCTTAATATCGTTTGTCAGAAGTTCATGTCGGAGCTTGGTGGTTATGTGTCGCATTTGTCTCATGGCAGACGTCATGCATTTTGCGCCGTCACCTCGTTGCTCACCAGAATTTGCGCAACCATCGATTCTTAGAAACAAGATGGGCGGATTCCAGTGATATATGAAAGCACATAGAGGTGCCAAGTGGTACGTCTGCAGAAGAAAAAACAAGTAAGTTGGTCAAAAACCTTAGAAATGGCATCTTCTCCCAGTTGATTTGGACAGGTTACCCGACTAGGAGACTTCGCGGCTGTTGCAGCAACTGCTTTCCTATCCAGTTAGTATTAGATTGTAGTCATTTCATAAGTTCAGTAATATGTGCTCGTACGACGCAAAAGAATCGTCCATACACGTGCGCATCCTCCATACACAAAGCTGAAGCTGAAATCAGTACGATTCCAATTTGAGGTGACTTGGTATGTAAAAATGTTCTTGATAAGAAAATTAACCATCATATTCGGGGTATTATGGTATGTCTGGATACCACTTGTTATGTTCGGGATCTAATAAATTCGTTTGAGCTTTTTACTTTTTCTTACTTACTTTTTCTTCAAACTTTGCAAGATGGCATGTAAAGGGCGTGCGAGTCAAAAACGTTGGCGAGCAAGAGCATGGATCAGGCGCATGAGCTCTGAGTGTGACTCAATATAGATGAGTTCTTGTGTCGTAAGGAAGATCAGCGTTTTGTAGGCGGTATCTCATTCTTATTATTCCTTGTTCGTCAACGAACACGCTTTTATCGCGACACCTCCGTTGCAGGCTTTTGATGTCTATGCTTCTGTGTTCGCTTTAAATTAAAATTCTTTCAGCCTGGTTCATATCGCCGGCGGAGATAAGAGTTTTGATCGAAAATATAGCGTACGCGTGGAGAGCGATATCAGTATTGTGATTTTTCTTCACGCTGCTCGCTAGTGTGTTTATGAATTTACCGATTAAGGCTGTGTACCTACAGAAGATCTTTGCCATCACATTCCGCCTAGACAGGCAGCGGAATGACCAAACACAACTAGTGCGACGTAATTCACCAGTGTACTAAACCTCCAGAGAGAATTCGTTCTCACTGAATTAACAAATCCTATCACAGAGTCCGCCGTTGTCTCAGGATTGTACTTCTCGCGTACGCTGAAGCAAAACGATGACATGCCCTCAGGTGCCCGTGAGACGTGTGCCTGTTTTAATCTCTGATTCGCGCTGGTTCGTGAAAGACAAAGGGGAGTTTGCGCAACGTTTGTACACCCCCAGCTCAGCACGATTAACTACTCGCTTGCGAATGCAAATTTGATTCGAAGCCCACCTTGCAAGTCCCGCGAGACACTCCGTCTTATGGATTCGGCTAAATGGAGGAGCTAAGGAGTATCGCCAAGAGCTTCTAGCTTCGGCAATGGACAGCTACCCTTTTTTATGGGAGGCGAGTTTGGTTTTCCACGCTAGACAAGACTCCGAGAAACCAACTCAAGGACACTGTCATCCGACTAACACCATAGTATGACCATACAAGTCATAGCTTAGAAGATGAGTCCGCCAAATCTATCACACGACAGTGCGCTTCACTCTTGCAGCTACTTTTGGTCCATGATGTAACGTGGATTTGTACGGACTGAACCAGTTGTTAGATTTCTTCCTGATGACTAGTATTGCCATTGCCTTCTCATAGATCAGACGGTCCACATTGACTTCCATTCTTGAATTCAGTTCGGACAGTAACTAATAACAACAACCGCATGATGTGGTTTTTCCTTCATGCAAGCATTGAGGTGCACCACCAAACCACCCATCGGACCATAGATTGGATGGACGTATGCCCCTTAAGACTGTCCGTTTCGTGACAGGCCAAGATTGAAAACTCCGTATGAAACGTTAACGTGATTCTGAAACTGGGTTATACTCTAGTGCAACGAAGTTCATGGGGCCGTATGGCTATTATCGGCTTCGCGCTGAGTGAAGCACCACTATAAGGATGCTGAACAGACGCCCCTGAGTCATTCCGATCTTCATAAAAAGTTTTGGTAACGCTTTATACTTTTCGACTGCCTGTTCAGGAGTAAGCGCTGTTAACAGCACATTATCAACGTATAGGTATCGCTGTATTTCGTTTGCCAGTTCAGTGCTGTCATGGTGCGGGAATGCTATATTACCATGTTGGGAGAAGCAGTAGTGCCAAAAGGGACAAGCTTCCATCTGTACTCCACGATGTTGTTATGAGCGGGTGGTTTACTAGGGTCACGGAGCCAGAGAAACCGGCAAATCCCGATGATTCTTGTATCCAAATTTGCGTAAACGCCGCCTGTATGTCTGCTATCAAAACTATCGGCGTCCCTCCACATGCAATGAGGATGTCATGTATTTTATTCGCAAACGTAGCTCCAGTATACAGAACGTCATTCAATGAGAATCGCCCTCTTTGTTTCGATGATGCACCAAAGACGATGCTTAACGGGGTGGCTTTGCGTTCTCTCCACACCCCGGAATGGGGCATGTGGTACGTTCCCACCGAATCAGGAACGGGATTTCTCACTTCCTCAATGACATATTCCTGCAAGTATTGTGAGATGATCTTAGTGTACCACTTTTCTGGTCTTCGTGCGCGTTTAGATGCTTAGCTTGCGCGATCAGCCGTTTCATTGCCATAGCACGATTGTCTGTTAGTTCCGTTATATTTTCTTTCAACGGAAATGGAGCCACAACGTAGTTGTCTTCAAACTTGATCGATTTCGCGTATTTTGAGAGATACGCATAGGTTGCCTTTTCATTCAAACCTTCTTTTGTAGATATGCCTAAGCTTTCCAGCCCGAACATAGTTTTTATCATATCTGCTTCCGTCTTTTCTTCGACTGTGGCTGTATTACACTACACTGTCGCTTTCGTCTATGTTTGACTGTGCCGCTGTGTTTCCTCTACCGTACGCCGCGAAACCGAAGACTGTCTTTGTTACACGTAAGCCTGTTGGTGACTGAACGGGTGGGCTGTTTCTGGTATGAAAATGCCATAAAGATCTATTCCCACCAGTATTTGAGGGACCTGGTGGTCGCCTCTTAGGCGCGTATTTGCCAACTGGATAGAAGATAGATAGAAATTTCTTCCATGAACTCTACATCAGGCTCCATCAGGCGCACTGCGGAACCACTCGCAAGCGTGGGCTCTGTTTGCATTGTCATCTTAAGCTCTCTGCCGTGGGCTGTCAAGATTCTGAGTTGTACATGGTGAGAGACGAAAGTTTCGGAGATTCCACTTATACCGGATAGCGTGCATTGATCATAGGCTACCACGGGCATGCGAGGTGTTCTGCAGATTTTTCTTCAACTAAGCTCAACTGCGCGCCTGTGTCGAAGAAAAACAGGGCTCTTTCGTATGAATTTGTATTATTATTCCATACGGACCCTTCGGCAGCCATCAACACTATCTGGTCTAGATCGGTAACGGTGCTTTATGTGCCGTTAGGATCGTTTGTCATGGATGAAAAAGCATTGATCGCCTTATAGGTGCGTACTGTGTCATGTTGATGAGCGCTGCTAGCGTTCGTATTTGCACGTGTTTTAGTCGTCGAATTGATTGGTTGTTGTCTTTCATTGGTAGGACTCCACATCGTCGTTTCCGATGTTTTTCGGAGACAGAGTGCAGTATCATTTAGTTTCGCACAGATAAAGCAGTTTGGTCTTGAGCATTCACAACTGCGGTGATCCTTAGAAAAGCACTTTCAACATAAATTTTGCTCCATTGCCATTTTACTGCGTTCGCTGGGCTCGTGCACGGTTCGACACTGGAAGGTCATGTGTTTGCTTCGACTACAGAAATAACAGATTTTACTTCTCCCAGGGAACGCGCTGGTTTTCTGTGGCGGGTGTGTGGGGCTCAGACTGTCTCCTTGTGATCTCATCCGTTGATTTATGTACTTGTACCGCGTAATTGCGGCCTCAAGACGATCTAACGTCTCACCGATTGTGAACGATTCCCCGTCTTTGTTTTCTCGTAAGAACTCTTCAACGATGTGCTTAGGGAGTCTCTGCAGAATGCTTCAGTCCACATCGGGTCACGTGTTACTATAACGTTATAGCCCGATGAAACCATTTCATTCACTAATGAACGTAACCCATAAAAAACCGTTTCGCCTGTGTTGTCTTTCGTATGCTGAAGATTTGATAGGCGATGAGTTATGTTCGCCCGCGCGATGTTGACATTGTCGTATTTCTTTTTCAAGGTTTCTATCATCCAGTCGTAATTTTTCGGCATCATTTCTGTGCCTTTGATCGTGGTTGCTGCTCTTCCAACTAGGCTTCCTTTTAGCAAGATCATTTTTTCCATTTTGTTCAGGGACGAATTCTCATGAACTACAGCTTGAAATATGGCCCAGTACTCTTGGAAATCTTCAGCATTTCCCGAAAAACGCGGAATGGATACTTGCGGCGGCTTGATCGAGGTGCGCGTATTTTGTAAGCTTCCGCTAACAGAATCAATATCGCGCAATGGCGGGCACACTGTAGCTACCGTATCCGATGGTCGCTGCATTCCATCGCATGTTGTGATGTGTTTGCGATATCTGCGGAAATTCCTTTGTCTCTGACATTGAGCTTATGCTGCGATTCTTGATCCTCAAAACATTTTTCATCGATTTCATCAGATTGCTTTCCTATATCCTTCTGGATATCTTCCTTCGCCAGCGTATGCTGTTGCCTAACTTCTGCTCGACGGGTTTTCAGCGCACAGCTTGGCATCAGCTTCTGTCGGTGCTTCCTCGTACCGGGTTTCACTCGCAACTTGCTGGAATTCTTCAAGAAAACTACTTTTTTCCGGCTTCTTGATCTCGGCATAGTCTTGCTCAACGCTATCGATCAGAATGACGAGCTCATTTTTTGTTGATTGGATCAGCGAAATTGAATTTTCGAGCGCTGCTATTGTTTTTGAGCAATACGCCGCTTTTTCGCATGCGCTTTGGGGGTAACGTGGTTCGTTTGTGAAGCCACGAAACACATCAAGTTGCGATTTCAAATTTGTCGTGGCTCGTCGAAGGCTCGACTTTCGGAAAAACAGCGACATGCTTGTGCGCTTTTTTGGTGTGCTCAGGTTTCTTCTGAGATTTGAGTAGCGGGCTTTGCCGCTAGTGGCCTGGGTTACTGTTCCGGCTAAAAGCAAGAATTAGAAAGCGGGCAGACGCACCAGATGTGCTAAAATATAGCACCAACTTTATTCTTTGAGCGGTAGTAGCCGCGTTACAATAATGCAACGGATCGACTAACCATGAGCCGGGGACGGTGGGTGGAGCCCCGGAGGGCGGGCCTTAAGTGCAGCGTCGCTAACGCGACACTCCCGCCGGCCCCGACTCTAAAAAATATAGAATAATACATAAATTCAATATAAAGACCAACAAAAATAAGCATAATCGAAGCACATTTTATAAAATCGATCATCAAATCACTCGTGGCGTGTCGCCCATCGTCCTTGGATGACCGCAAGTAGTGGCGAGACTCGCTCCCATAGATCCACAATCAGCACGACTACAGGAAGTAGCAAACCAGCGTCGGGAAAATCGAGCAGACCTATAGCCGCAAACCGACTATCAGCAACATGCAGAGCGGTGATGAAGGATCGGGAAGAAGACAAAAGCACCGAACTAGCAGCGTGAAGAGTGGAGGAAGCAGTGACGAGAATACCACAGCAGGGAGTGAAGGCGAAGCAGCGACGTGAACAGCAGGACGAGTGAAGGCGAAGCAGCGACGAGATTACAACAGCAGCACGACGATGGGACGAAGCATCGACTGACCTGATCGCGCACCATTACATCTTGCGCATTTTCACTGGCGCTCCACCGCGGGAGGGGCAAAGAACACTGCTGTGTTCGCCGCGGCAAACATTGCACGTGACATTGCAACCATTTCCGTGTTCAGGGCGCACACATTTTCCGCACAAGCGAAGCTGGGAAATGCGCATTGCTCGTGAAAAGGGGTCTGTGTAACGATGGCAGCGAGCCGAATGATGTCCGTCAACATTCTACCCCACAGGGCAAAACACGCAAATTGATGTAGTTGTTGTGTACTCGAGAAGAACGCGCATATCCTCCTGCATCTGGGAGACTTTGTTGAAGAAGGCATCGACTCGAGCAGCCATGATGTTCACTGTTTGGACGAGAGCGTCGAAGCCGGCCTGCCGCTCCGAGTTGCACAAGAAGCACGGTCGTTTTCGCAAGTATCTTGGCGAGGGTGAGGTGACCGATAAGTCACATTGATTTTTGAATTGAAATTCTTCCCCTGAGACGCCATTAGTCTATATTTTTGGCGTATCTTTTGTGAGCACCTTTTCTATTCCATTCCCTTGTTTGCTTCGCTTTTATATTTATTGTTGAAGGAAGTGGTCACGATAATTCTCATAGAAACGATAAGAAAAGCCGTGTACTGGAGTGGATAGGTGTCCTGCCTAATGTTAGAACACGTGTAATTTCAGTGGCAGTGGCGCCTTATCAACGGAGTGATAAGGCGCTAAAATCCACTTCCGTTCAGCAAAAACAAAGAGTTCTCGATGTGGGAAGGGGTGCGATAAGAGCATGCTATTATAGATATGATACCGTTTTCGTTGTCGTCCCGTTTTCATTCTGAAGTGCACTCTTATCAAGCAGCTCACCTTCGTATCTCATCATATCATATCTTCCATGGGCTTACACTCGTCCAACAATTACTGCCTCACACTTTATCGATTGATAGGTAGCAAATCCAGCGTGGAAGCCAGCGTAATCGCTTTCTTCAATTAGGTCGAATTTTGGAACAGTGTGATATGTCTGTCCACAACAGTGACCACATACAGTTGTGGCCCGAATTTTATTAACAAATGGTTTTTTCAAGATTCAAGATCTTCTGACAATCACTTGATCGTCTCCGAATTTGCAACTTAACAACAACAAATTAACTAAGTGTTCCCTGACTTACACAAAATATCAACCCTCAGCTTAAACAGGTGTCACGACCGTCGGTGTGTCATGACCTCTGGTCAAGAATCGCCACGATGTCACTTTCGCAAAAGGTCCCGTAACGCTCAATCGATGAGTTGCTCCATAAACTGTGTTTAAAAGTACCGCCAACCGTGCGAGCGATCCATTCCAGCAAGCCATTCCAGCGGACTGCCCATTTTCTCCTCTATACATAGCACCTACTTTTGGCAGTATAAATAACTGAGACTCCCGGACGGTCTTCGCCTCCATTGACCTCCAGGACTCCTCACTCCAATAAGTGACTAACGTCGCCATTCAAACAATTCAAAGGACGACAACCTAAGCGACCAAGCAACTCCGGTCGCCCAGCAATAACCAAATGAGGACGCACATACCACCAAATCCTGCTAACAATTCCAAGGCTAAAACAGGACAAGCAAGGCATAGCCTTCGGACCCGCCAACCAGTATCCGGTAACCAATAACCGAACGTCGACCACTGTAACTAAGGCAAGAAAGTAATCAATGCGCAAGTCACTGCCATGATGATTTTAATTGTATCGTATCATGTCGTTGTATCCTACCGTGATTTCATGTAGGTGATGTTGATAGCGCGTTCAGTAAATAATTAAATATAAGATTCGTGTTGTCGAGAGCATTCAGCCACTCAATCGTCCTAACATAGTGCGTCGGCCGACCCGAAACGAAACGGTTCAACAAATCGACAACATGGACAACAAGCAGGTAGGTAGAGAAAAAAAGAACCAAAGTAAACCAATTAACAGATCAAATTAAATTGACCTAAGAACCCTCTCCGATTCCAATTACAACACAACTTAAGTGTGCTATCCACCGTGTATGTATATGTTCTGAAACACTGCTCAAAAGGTTATTTCACAAAATTTGAGAAAAATAATAACGTCTTAATCTCAAATTTCAAAAAAATGAAACCTCAATTTCAAATTCCCCACACGAAACGGGCAACCCCCTCAGTAAAATCATATTAAAATGTATAATGAGAAAGCTGTAGCAAGATTAATTCAATATCCTATGAAACCACTTAAATTGAGGAATCACCCAACGTCACGACATACGACCACTGCAAAGAAGAAGTCGACACCTGAATAATATTCCTTTCACTTCAAAAAAAAACAGCGAAAAAAAAAGAGGCCACACAAAACCGTTGTACATATTACTCGTGCTTTAGGATCGATCTCAGTCATACGTGACACTCTCAATTTTATGAATAAAGCACGATGACCGATCTCATGACAAAAATAAAGTAAAACCTCAAAAGAAAAGAAGTACTCATATATCCCATGTAATCGCATATACAATGATCTCACTAGCCGGCACCGTGGCAGACGGCCACGACACTGATTGTGCTTTGCCGGTCTCTCAATTTCCCAAAGTTTCCGCTGATGAAGAGGAACATTTGAAGTGATATGAGTTTCCCCAGGTGAATTGGCTTCGGCCATATCAAGAATGATTTCGAAGCAGTGTTTTTCAGACCGCTATTGACAAAATTGAGGCCTAAGTGTGTAGGGGAGCCTCTTGAATGAATAGAGCCACTATCGTAATTCTGCACTAGAAAAATAATGTCAACAAAGGTGCGAAACCCAAAGCTAACCGTTCTAATTCGTCCCAAGAAATAAATGATTTCATGTCATCGGCAACTTTGTCAGGCAACCTAATAAACGGTCTAAAAAACAACGGAAAAGAGAAAACCTCACCTTATAACGGCCCAGATAAGCTATATATAGAAACCTAGTACAAACATAAATTATAACAAAAGTGCAACCTGCACTGTAATACGGGTACGCCGAAAGTAAACATGGTTATGGCAAAACCTATCAGACAAAAAGATAATTGAAAACATGGAGACAGTGGAAAAATCCTCAAAACCTAAGGCTTTAATCGGAGATATCACCAAAGAAACAAAACCCGCGAATAGTATAAAAGCGGACATACACACAATCGCAAATATGCACCTTATCGCAACTCTTCCCCTACTCCAAATTCTTTGCCCCAACCATCATGAGTCCTTCAGACAAAAAACTAAGGCTAATACACAATAATTTCGGGAGGGGTCCTCGTATTCCTTATGATCCTACTATGGAGATCTTTGATGAAATCGTCTATCTCCATTAATCGTCTATCTTAATTTACTGCAGCACTCAAGTGGAGGCATACAGAACATGATGGTAAGGTTGTAGTATGGGTGATTACTCATATCTCCTGATCTTCTCCATCACCAACTCAGCGAATAGCATAGTGTATTGTTGCAAGCCGAATATGATACTGACGCGAGTACAAGTAGAATAGTGACTTTCGGGAAGTACTGAGTCCGCGGGGAGGACGGAACAGCCGTCCACTGGGTCGTCGATTCTCTCCAATACCGTGCGCTTCGGCTTCCACGCCGCCTTCGTCGTCGTCGCGCTGTAATCAGTAGAATTCATCTCAGCTCTAGCTCGTCCAACTTGATGGCTCAGCTTGCAATTATATCGATTAGTCCCTGTTCGTTACTCTACCCAAGACCTTACATAAGTTTCGAACAATATCTAATAACCAGTTTAGCTGCGCACGATACCTGCGCGAAACATGACCGAAGAGAATGGACTCTCGTGGCAGGGTTGAAGGGCGTTGCGCTATTCTCAACTAAGGGAGTGGTATTTGAGTTATTCGGGAGGGGCCGTATTCGAGGAAGTAGGCAAGGAAACGGAGTTGTTCCTATGTAATTGGGGTGAAGGGCTGAGTGTGGGAAGTAGAGAAATTCCGCTTAAACCGCGATTATACCCCCCTAGCGGTGACAGATGGACAAACACACCAAACTTCCGCTTCATATATTGAAGGGATAGCGCTAAACCTTCTGTGCGTCTGTTCGAAAAAATTAGGTACTATCTAAGGAACCACGTTCAGAGTCCAGGGCAAATTTGGGATGGATAGATGAGTCAGGCTACACGGGGCAGACATGGATCATGGAAAGCTCTACCCACAGTGGGCGGGCCATGCGTCGCATTAGGAGCTACCGGTGGCTGAAGTCTCGAGTTTGGGAATAGGTGCAGCGAAATGACCGGAAAAAGTGTGCAAAGGTTGAACTGAGTCGAAAAGCTGAATTTGGGAAACCCGCCCGTTGTGGGCGGAGCGTCCTCTGAAGTTCTCTAAAGGAGTGTTTATTATCACTACATCCCCCAGTTATTAGTGTGGTTCCCAACCCTATTTTAGCGCTCTGCGCAAAACCCGATATTTTCAATCTATATCGATCGATGGCATGTGACCAATTGGGATTTTCACTACTACTGCAGCCCCCCATCAACAGTGCGGTTCCCAACCCTATTTCAGCACTCTGCGCAAAAACCGACATTTTCGATCGATATTGATCAATAGTGTGTGACCCATTAAAAAATCCAACTCCTACGACACTGTTCGATCAATGTTGCGGTTCGCTTAGCAATTCGAGGTATTTCAATGCATGCCCCGCCCACCTGACCGGGCTCCGGCCACCCCTTTCTAATCAAGCCCTACCTTCACCTTACATGCCCTAGGGGCAACTTCGTACCCATCCGGGACGATGCTTTAACTGTTTTATTGGGTCTACCTAGCGTGCAAGCCTGGTGGTTACAAACAGACAAACACACCAAACTTCTGCTTTATATATAGAAGGGATAACATGATGTTAACAGAAACTATACGAAAAAAAACTTATTACAGTATCATCAACAGCAGATCGAGGCGCGCTTGACGCAATTAGAAACGGCCATTCATGCGGCATTCTACTCCGAGCTAGACTTGGCCCCAAAATAATGGTAGCCGACGTGGAAAAATCTTTCCACATGATCTACCTGCAGGAAACGGAACGCGACACGGTAAGGTTCTTATGGCTTAAGGACATCAATCCGCCACCAGTATATACACGCATCCTTCGTTTTCGACGACTTCCCTTTGGTATTAACGCATCTCCATTCACGTTAGGCATCTCTATTCATTATGGAATGGAACAACAAAAACATCACGAGGAAAACATTGTTGCACGACTCATAGAAAATTTATACGTAGACGATGTCATTTGCAACAACACTATCACTACCAGTGACAAGTACACTGCCACCTTCAAAAAGATTCTAGGAGTTCCTTGGAACCACGATACTGACATGATTTCAATTTCCAGCGGAATGTACTATACGGAACACCCAAGCGTAAAGTGCTACAAGCAACAAACTCCACCTTCGACCCCTGGGATTTCTCGCACCCATTCCTTTACCAACAAAACTTCTACTGAAAGATCCTTGGAAATAGAATTACAAGTGGGACAAAATCCTCCCACAGCCATAAGATAAAGTAAAACGATATGTGAACAAACCAATGGTTTTACCGCACGTTTTCCACGAGCGATCATCAACCACAGAGGAGGCAACCAATATGAACTTCATTCGTTTGCAGATGCATCAGTAAAAGCATACGCAACCGTAATATACCTGCGCTGTAGTGACGGAAGAGGATCCATCACAAGCTTGGTCCTAATGGTCCGACAAAGACTAGCTCTGCTTGATCACCTGTATCACCTGTCGTCCCGTTGATCATCGGATTGCTCGAGCGGGCGCCAGCAACGTCTCCATTCGTCCCTGTCCCAAGAGTTGTCCAGTGGACCCTCCTCGCTCGAGGGACACGGTGTACTTCATTCCTTTCGTTCAGAGCCTTCGTGAAGAAGTCTGACCATCGGGCTGGCGGTCGTCCAGGTGTTCGTTTGACGTCCCGAGGGATCCAGTCGGTAACCGCCCTGGTCCACCGGTGATCGCAAAATCGGCATGGCGTGTCGGCCACCTTATCTTCGATTCCTTGGGAAAACGGCAGCGTCCCTGATTTTCCGATCGTTGGCTGTAGTTCGGCACTCCGGATTCCCCTCTGCCTTGTGTGTTATAGGGTTAACTCCTAGCATCGTCCTCTCGACAGCGCGTTGGATAACACTGACCGCATGCTCGTCCTGCCTGGCCAGAGGCGTAGGTTAGGGCAGAAGGACAGCGAATCGAAGAGGTGGGCACGGAGCGGATGTTCTTCGCTTTTCACTACTCCCCTCGATGTTCTTATACCTCCCCAAGCCGCTCGTTCCTCCTGCGCAGCTCTGGAGCTAGATCGTTCATCATATTGATTTCCCAGACCTAGGTACACGTTGCTGGGCATTCGGTGATGTTCGTTCCGTTGAGCGTGAATGGGGCATCAGGACGCAAATCCGTTTCTCTAAACATCGTCTTCGTTAGGTTCAGCTGTAGACCAACTTACCACAGGCGCAGTCGAAATCAGCCAGCATTCGCTCCGCTTGCTCGATGTTTCGGCGCTATAGAAACGATGTCGTCAGCAAACGGAAGGTGTGGTAGTTGCCCGCCGTCGACCTTTCACTCGCCATCGTCTCCCATTCCAGTTGACGCATGACGTTCTCGAGAGCGGCGCTGAAGATTTGGGCGAGATGGTTCGCCTGTCGAACCCTCTCTCTTGACGTCGATGATGACCTCCTTGTAGAATGGCGAGATCCTGGTCGTAAGTTCTATAGAGCTCTACGAAGAATCATTGATGTACTGAGTACGGATCCCTGGTTTCCAGGCTTCGATGACCGCTTCTGTCTCCACAGAGTCGAAGCCTTCTTCAAGTCGATGAAACGTGAGACAAAGGGGATCTTTGTACTCTCGTGAAACTTCAATGAGTCTTGTAAACCGTGTGGATATGGTCGATCGTGCTGAACCCTCTTCGAAGCCTGCTTTGCTCGCCATGGCTTGTCCTTCATCTAATTGCTGCCGATCCTGTGTAAGGATGACCGAGTGAATAGCTTGTAGATTACAGACAGCAGGCAGTGTGGCGATAGTTGCCAATGTCGTCCAAGGTCTTCCCTTCTTGGTTACACAACACGCGGTCCTGCTGGTTTCCCACGAGTGGGTACCTTGCATTCCGGACAGTAGCGCGTGAAGAGTCCGAGGCCAAGCATTTGGATGATGCAGTGGCGGCGCATGATCTCAAGATGTTCCGGTGTATGACCCTGCTCGTAGACCGCGGTGCTGTTACGATTCTTCACACTTGATTGCGTGTCGCGACTGTCGGAAGAGGAGAACTGAGCGGAACGCCGTATCCATCCTGTTGCAGTTATAATGGGCAGATGGACTGGCTATCCGAAGAGATCCCGAGTAGAAAAGCTCGTGGATGACTTTCTCCATTCCCCGCAGTTGACTGTTCCTCCGGACGTCCGGAGGCAGGTCATCTTGGTCTTTGTACAGGATGGATATAAGAGTCGATGAGTAGGCACAACCGATCCAGCTGCTTGCGTTGTGGGCGCGAACTGCACTGACTGCGTCGCATACGTCGCTTTAAACAAAAGCTTATCATTCACTATGTTAACATGTTTGCATAGTGAATATTGCTAGCTATTACGTCGTCTTATCGCCTCTTATTGGTCTCGTTGAATTATTGTTGTTGTAGGGATTGTTTATTATTGTTTATCTATAAACAAGTACCATCCCAGCATTCGGTCTGCTTCGACTTCGAGTTCGAATTATTTGTCTCTTTCGCGTCGACTGGACGGCAATTGGACGAGGGATTTGACTACATAATTGCAGTGACATCAAGTCATTCATGTCTTTTTGGTTCGTATTCGCTTTTGCGTTCCTTCGATGTCTCTGCATTTTGAAGCACCCTTTTCAGCAGAATGAAGTTTTTCAAGTACTTCGTCCTAATAATTGCCCGACGACTTCGCTTCTACTGACAGGTCCGAGTTTGCGGGTTTGTGTTTTGTTAGAAAACCCTTAAATGCTTGGCGGCGGACGTTGCTGTACTGGCTAAACTTTTCGATTTGTGACACCTGGTGCCCACATGGACATTGTGTTGTATTGGGTGATCGGTGCATGTTTGTAATAGGCAGGGACGATGCGATACATGTGAGTGTTAAATTGTGCAGTACCGCTAGATAAGTTTCCACCCGTCAATTGCTCACTTTTCGTAAATTATTTGTAATACTACTTCACAGTTCTGCATCTTCTTGTCCTATTCATTATTTGCCTTTCCTTTAATTTGTTCTCACGCAATGACTTGTTTAGTGTTTTTTCTATTAGCGTGCGTTCCATAAGGTCTTCGCAACAAAACTACATGCAGGTATAGAATGTTTAGGAGACTCGCTGATAATTCACAAATATTTCCTAGACGTAGTCATCAGCCTGTTGCAATTTCAGCACGGTTCAGCTCGTTGTCTGCTTACTTATTATGGATAGTACAGCCGATTTCGCGAGAGGCTCTTCGGTACCCTTAATTTTTACGAGACTGCTTAATGTTCTGCAAGTCATGCTGGACCAGGGATTGGGCCAGAAGATAGTCGAGGGCACGCTCGTATCGATCCACACTGCAACGGCGCTTTCACTCATGCTCAGCGTTGACTTTTTTCATTTGAAACAACCCTCACTCCAACCACCCCTGTGACTGACAATCACGATGCTCTATCTGACGCCGTTGAACACGGATCTAGATGGAGTTAATCGATCATTTGCTTTGAGCGATTCTATGCGAGAAGGACAGCACCGTGGCATCTCAAAACTTGTGAAAGATCCGAATAATTAGAGTTGGTCCCACAGTGCCTTGAGCCTGATTCAGCTTCCAAACACGATCTTGACACGTTATGTTCAAGCCGACCTTACTAGGGATTCTACGATTGAACCAACGCATCCACATTTGCCGAAGCTAAGAATTGTGGTAATACAGTCTGCTAACAACAATGAACAAGCGGCAGTGTCCAGCTCAACACGCCTTCGGGAAGATCTTATTGCTTGAGGTCAACCTGGTCCCCAAGTAGCGGCCTTCCAGATTTTCTGCTGGAACGAGAGAGTTAGGCTCTGGAAACCCCCACGGTAGCTATCGCAGTCAACGCGGAAGCCAAACATCCACAGCTCGATTGCAACGCTTTCAATACGAAGGAAAGAGAGGCAAAGTTTGTTCTTTGTATGACACCGTTGAACCACCTCCTGCCTAAGAAAATCAGGAAAATTTCGGACCTGGAGACGAGTTTCTTGCCGTTATTCACGTTATAACCACTGACACTCGTCGCAAATAATGCCCTTCTGTCCTCTCTCCAAACAATCTCCTAGAGAAGAAAGCTCATCATAACCATGATGATGTCAAAATCGACATTGAATCTTGTCTTCGATCAGCATTCGGTAGAGTCTACAAGGGGAGGCATCGAGCAGCTGACTAGTGTTTGGCAATAGGTTGTAGATATTGATGGTAGCATGCCGGATGAATGAACAAAAAAGATAATGAACAATATTGAATCCAAAATTGCGACCAGTTTTGTTGCCAAGACTTATGGACCGACCTAATATTTTGCTTTCGGTTACTTTCTCAAGAAATGCAATTTCTGTAGTTTGGTAGTTCGTACTGCTTCATACTTTGTTAAATGTTGCTGCTCTACGAAGTTGGGTTGCTTCTCATGCGAAGGATTCGCCTTTTTTGATCTATATTGGATTGCTTTATTAAACACCTGTTTGTATGTACATGATACGATACTTTGTTAATATCTCTCGTTGAATCGTTGCTGTGGTCGTTCTTGCCATTCTAATAGCCAATGTCGTAATTCTGCAACTTGTCGTATTGGACGATGTGAACGGTCTCATAATGTGCAAATTCTTCAATACTTATCTAGGAGCCGCAAGATCCGTCATTTTTGTCAGGATGTTACAATTACTATTTTTTATTTTAGAAAAAAAACCAAATCTGTGAGATCCTAGTCGCTAAGTCGCTTTATAACAGTGAATTAAGGGTAAATAAACCATGCGCCTGAAACAATTCTCACCCATGTTTGTGTATTGGCTAATTGGAGTGAAATGAACAAAAGTTCGAAAAGTTGTAGAAACACGCGTACGTCCGAAACAGCGTCTCACTTGAAGTGTTCGCTACCAAGTGAGCGTACGAAAAGAAACGAGAATCAGAGTTACACAGAAGTGAAACACTCGTTCGAGACACTTGGTCTCCCGCTTTTGGTTTGCAATTATGCCCACCTCAGCACCAAAGTACACCAAACTCTAGTATTAGGTAGCTTAGTTGCTGAATGGAGCACGATGCACTTCTAAATACCCATAACTGGTCTAAATACTGAGAGTTCGTCGCTTAAAGGGAAGGTTATCTCTATAGTCTCCTTGTTATGGAGCTGTTTTCACTTCATCATGCTTGACAC
>MU868372.1:209663-226265 GCA_036418205.1 Ostertagia ostertagi
GCAGCTCCGCCAGAAGGGCTGGTTTGCTCACCCCAGGACTAAGCCTTGGAGAGGGGACGGACCCGTCCTCTCTTTAAGGCTTAGTTCTGAGGTAAGCACCAAATTGTGGCGGTTCTAAGGACCGAGTTGAAGTGGTCCGTCCACCGTCGGGGACTCCATCCCCTCCCCAACATTCAGCATACGGTCCCAGCCGAAGCGCCAAAAGGGCTGGTTTGCTTACGTCGTCGCTGTGATGTCAAAGTGACGTCACCTGCACGCGCCCGCATCCCTGCCGCCGGTGAGCTATTCCATGGAGCCGCCCAAAAGCCTTGAATATTGCGTTCCGATTATGAATGTGAAGCCAAGACGTAATTTCTATGGCAACCCTTGTGGAATAAGTGGATGTAGGGTGCTTCAGCCCATATATGGAAGTCTTATAAACACGCTCAGTAAGTGCTGCACCTACAGTGGATGAGTAAGTAAGATTTATTGTATGATGAATGAGATAACAGCTGAGTAGGTGAATGCTCAGAGATATCACGCACTTGTTATCTTGTAAGTATCGACCATACAGTTCGAGACAATCATGAAAAGCAGCATAATAGGACTACGAAGAAGAGAACAACGACAATTGGTAGGCACTATGGCGCAGGTAACGCGACCTGTTGATGCCTCAGTAGAATTTCGATTCCTCGCATTGTTGGTCATAGGAATCCTTCGCGGAAAATTTCTGCATTTTTTCTCGGCATGAATGTATCAGTTTAGATTCCGGTTTACAGTTGAGAAATGACGCTCGACAACATTGGTGATATGATTGTACAATCCGATTTGACATGTCGCCGTACAAAAAGAGCTGTACTACCCAGGGTGAATATCGGTCGAGGAAATCCTCGACAGGGGGGTCGTATTTGTCAGGGTGGGTCATGGGGGGTCGTACTCTGGGGGTCAGTAACATCAGTGGCATCGTGGTGCAGATAGGAGTAGAGGGTGTAGCGCAGCAGAAAATAAGGATATGTGAGAAAACATGATATATAAATATTCTTTGCAGGTTCAGTCGCTCCGTCCTCTACCTTCGAGAAGGAAGTTTTGAAAGTACTACAAAGAATGAAAGTGCATCTTTGCGAGGAACAGGGTCACATGTGCACACGCGCATCTTCTCCATCACCGCCCGCTCCCTCGCCCTCAATACCTCACTGCGAATGACACTGTTGTTAGGGACGCTGTCGCAAAAACGGCAACAGTTCTGAAAATACCCTGGGCAAATGGAGCTGCTCCTTAGGTTACTACAATACAATTTACAGTATAGTTGTTACAGTCAACAGGTCATCATCATATGCGTACTAATTCCGTTCAATAGATTCTTCAACTTGAGTGGAGGTCGGATACATGGCCTATACCGATACGAGATCGGACGATGACGCTGCCCCCCCCTTTCTTGTCGCTTACGTTGGGAGAATTTATTCTAGACACATTTCGAGAGTTGCCAACGAATTAACTTGCAATGGTGAAGAAGGGAGCGGCTTTTTAGGTGGCCGAGATCCATCCTTGATAGATCCTCGACGCAAATATCTCCTCAACTAGAAAATGTAGAAGAAAGCTAAACAGGATGTTAGAGCGCAAGGCTTCCGTCCAGAACTCTCCTCCTTTTTTCGAGATCTTTACAAAATTAGAGAGATATTGCCTTTCAAGTGGCAAAAACTCGCATGGAAAATTCAGCATCCTCGACGCTCCCTCGACAAAATTTGAGAGACCCTATCTCTTCGAGTGTAAAGATTTTAGATCAATTTCAATATTGCCCGGTAGTAGCAAATCCAGCTCTATCTAACCCACCACATACTGCTCCAAAGGTTATGAAATGGGGAATGGAACCTTTTCATCGAGAGTGTAGATTTCGACGGTTTCGAGCGGGGTTTCGGCAAATCTGACCCACGGATAAACCGCGCTGCAACTGAATGCTTTGCTGTACATTGATGGAACTCGCTTATTCACATCAAATCAAAGTTAGAGGGGTCGTATCAAGACCCCGATCTGAGGGGAGGGGCCGTACTGATGTGACCACGTCCTCGACACGATTTTCACCCTGGTACTACCTGCCCGTATTCACATAGCATGAAGCACAGGAAATATCAAGTATTCGAGATAAGTCAACCGACACCTAGTCAACAACATCTCGTCAATCGACGGTAGTATTATCAGGGATTCTCTCATCTAGAAAGCGAGCAGAACAACTTTATGGGGAAACGTTAGGGGTTCTAATTGAACAAAGCTAGCAAAACAATAATCAAATAAACATCTGCCCTCCAAACCTCTCCGAGAGGGCAAGAAAGATGCAGCATTCATAAGTGAACTGAACTCCCTTCATCAGGACCAAAGTGTGCATCAAGTTAACCATGAGTCGAGGAAATTTGGGAGAACAAACCTCTCCAATCCGACTCCCAAAAACAAGATGGATATAAGAGTCCGATGAGTAGGCACAACCGTAATCCAGTTGCTTGCGTTGGGGCGCGGACTTGCACTGGAGCGCGCGCAACGTCCTTTAAACAAAACTTGTTCATTCACTCTGTTAACATGTTTGCCATAGTGAATATTGCTAGTCTTTACGTCGTCATTATCGCTTCTTATTGGTCTCGTTTTATTGCGTGGAATTATTGTTGTGTGAGATTGTATTATTATTGTTTATCTATAACAAGTACCATCCAGATGCTTCAAACTTCGAGTTCGAATTTATTGTCTCTTTCGGTCGATGGGACGGAATTGACGAGGATTTGACTTCATTTGCAGTGACATCAAGTCATTCACTCTTTTTTGGTTCGTATTTCGTTTTTTGCGTCTCCTTCGATGTCTCTCATTTTGAAGCACCCTTTTCAGCAGAATGAAGTTTTTCAGTACTTCCTACTAATATGCCCGAGGACTTCGCTTCTACTGAAGTCCGAGTTTGCGGGTTTTGTTTTTTGGAAAACCCCTTAAATGATGCGCGTGACGTTGTGTACTGGATAAAATGTTCGATTTGTGACACCTGGGGCCACATGGACAGTTGTGTTGTATTGGGTGATCGGTGCAATGTTTGTAATGCAGGGACGATGCGATACAGTGAGTGTTAAATTGTGAGTACCGTAGATAAGTTCCACCGTCAAGTTTGCTTCACTTTCGTTATTTGAATACTACTTCACAGTTCTGCATCTCTTGCTATTCAATTATTTGCCTTTCCTTTAATTTTGTTTCACGCAATTGCTTTGTTTAGTGTTTTTTTCTATTAGGTCGGTCCATAAGTCTTGCAACAAACTACATTTAATGCTATAGAATTTTAGGGAGAACTCCTGAAAATCCGCAACATATTTCCTGACGTAGCATCAACCTTTGCAATTTCAGCCAACGGTCCAGCTCGTTGTCTGCTTACTTATTATGGATATTACACCGATTTCGCGAGAGGGCTCTCGGTGCCCTTAATTTTTACGAGTACTGCTTGGAATGTTCCGCAAGTCATGCTAGACCAAGGATTGGCCAGAAGATAGGCGAGGGCACGCTCTCTCAAACCACAGTGCAACGGCGCTTCACTCTGCTCAGCGTTGACTTTTTTATTTGAAAATAACCCACACTCCAACCACCCTGTGACTGACAATCACGATGCTCTATCTGACGCCGTTGAAAAGGGATCTGGATAGAGTATCGATCATTTGCTAGAGCGATTCCGATGCGACAAGGAGACAGCACTGTGGCATCTCCAAAGACTTGTGAAGATCCGAAAATGTAGAGTTTGGTCCCCACGTGCCTTGAGCCCGATTCAGCTCCAAACACGATCTGACACCGTTATGTTCAAGTCGACTTACTAGGGATTCTACGATTGACCATCCATCACATTTGCCGAAGATGAGGAGTGGGTACAGTTTACTAACAAATGAACAAGCGGCGGTAGTCCAGCTCAAACGCTTCGGGAGATCTTATTGCTTAAGTTCAACCTCGTCCAAGTAGGGCCTTCTCGGATTTTTGGTGGAACACGAGGAGGAGTTAAGCTCTGGAAACCCCTACGTGTAGATGTCGCAGTCAACGCGAAAGTCAACTATCCACAGCTCGAATGCAACGCTTTTAATACGAAAGAAAAACAAGGCAAAGTTTGCTTTTGTATGACACCGTTGAAAAACCTCTTGCTAAGAAAATTCAGGAAAATTTCGAGACTCTGGGACGGAGAGTTCTTCCGTATTCACGTTATAGCCCTGACCTCGTGGCAAATAATGCCCTTCTGCTCCCCTCTCCAAACCATCTCCTAGAGAAGAAAGCTCATCCTAACTATGATGATGTCAAAATCGACATCTGATCTTTCTTCGATCAGAATTCAGTAGAGTCCTACAAGGGAGGCATCGAGCAGCTACTAGTGTGTTGGCAATAGGTTGTAGATATTGATGGAGGGTAGCATGCCGGATGAATGGAACAAAAAGATAATGAAAATATTAAATTCAAAATTCGGCCAGTTTGTTGCAAGACTTATGGACCGACCTAATATTTTTGCTTTCGGTTACTTTCTCAAGAAATGCATTTCTTGTAGTTCGGTAGTTCGCTTGCTTCATACTTGTTAAATGTTGCTGCTCTACGAAGTTGGGTTGCTTCTCATGCGAGGGATTCGCTTTTTTGGATCTCTATTGATTGCTTTGTTAAACCTTTTTGTATGTACATGATACGATACTTTGTTAATATCTCTCGTTGATCGTTGCTGTAGTCGTTCTTGACATTCTAATAGCCAATGTCGTAATTCTGCAACTTGTTCCGTATTGGACGATGTGCAGGTCTCATAATGTGCAAATTCTTCAAATTATTATCTAGGAGCCGGAAGATCCGTCATGTTTTTCAGGATGTTACAATTACTATTTTTTATTTTTAGAAAAAGAAAACCAAATATGTGAGATTCTATCGCTAAGATCGCTTTATAACAGTGAATTAAGGGTAAATAAACCATGCGCCTTGAAAACAAGTTCTCACCACATGTTTGTGTATTGGCTAACTTGGAGTGAAATGAAACAAAAAAGTTCGAAAAGTTCGTACAAACACGCGTACTTCGAAAGCATCTCTCTTGAAGTGTTCGCTACCAAGTGAGCGTACGAAAGAAACGAGAATCAGAGTTACACAGAAGTGAAAACATCGTTCGAGACACTTGGTCCTCCCGCCTTTTGGTTTGCAATTATGCCCACTCAGCACCAAAGTACACAAACTCTAGTATTAGTAGCTTAGTTGCTGAATGGAGCACGCACTTCTAAATTCCCATAAGCTGGTCTAAATATCTGAGACTTCGTCGCTTAAAGGGAAGGTATCCTATAGTCTCCTTGTTATGGGAGCTGTTTTCAATTCCACATCGTTGTACTATGCGTGCCGGCTACAATCGATATTGCTGCTACCACATGCAATTATGCCTGGTCGATATCAAACTTTCCAAAACAAGCTCAATATCAAACTCCACACATTCCTCAAACCTTTACGAAATAACTTAAACAATCGTAAATCGAATTTTTTCAAAGGACGTTGCGCGCGCGCTCCAGTGCAAGTCCGCGCCCCAACGCGAGCAACTGGATTACGGTTGTGCCTGCTCATCGGACTCTTATATCCATCTTGTCTCCCAAAAAAACTCATCAAGCTCTGGTACATAGTCCAATCAAAACAGAAAAATATTTTCAATTTAAACCGTAAACCGTAAAGTAAACCTCTTACCTTCCTGGCGAAAAATTACCAACTCAACCTAATACTACCCCGACAGGGCCAACTACGGGCGACGGACTTTTGGTTCGTCCGGTCTAGCACGCGGCAAATTGCGCGGCGAGCCGCGCGGCGAACCGGACGCTTCGCGGGCATTCAACACGTCTACATAATGCGGATAAAATCCGCAAGTTTCTGCGATTCGAATTACATTCCAACACATGGGATTTGGAGGATAACGGTGACGGTAAGGAAACTTCATTAGAAAAAGATAAGACGGAACTAGCATAGGGACGTTATGGCGATTAAGGCGTTATGTCGCTGAGGGAACGTTCCATTCGGGGGGGGGGGGAGGGGGTGAGGGGGGAGAGTCAAGATTTGGTTGCTTGGATCTTGAGGCCTCAAGAGAGGGAACGGGGTTGTGGGGGAGGTTATTGATCTCGTTCTTTTCTCTTCTGGCGTTCTCTCCCCCCCCTGCCTATGCTAGCTGCGATGTCACTACCGGTCAGGTCCTATCTTGAATGTTACCGGCCATAAGACATCATCTACGCCCGCAAAGCATATCAGATTATGGTCGGCTTGATATAGTCAAAAAAATAACTATATCAACGACAACTCCTAGTTTCGTGATTTTTGTTTGCTTTAATGATAGCAGATGGAAGTCCTCTTTCATCTCCTTTGCGTGAAATCTCACCGACACCACGCTTCGAAACTCTACGGAAAGGCTAAAACGCAGAATCATGCGGAATTTCTCCGCAATCTACACGCGCTTTGACATGTTGAATTCCACTGCAGATCCCGCGAAGCCTTCTCACATCCGGATCGCCGCGCATCCCGCCACGCAACTTGCCGCGTGCCAGCTCGGACGAGCCAAAAGTCCCGCACCCGCCAACCACTTGGGATGATAAGAAAATCCTGATCCGATTTTTCGAAAGCTCCAAACTTTTGAAGAATCTGCTGCGCGATAGATTATGGCTGTCGATCATAACTTCTCGCATATCCTACTATATATAAGCGGCTAAGTGTGTCTGTTGGTGTGTGTGTGTGTGTGTGTGTTTGACGGAAATTCGTAGCTCGGGTCACAGCAACGATAGCGCCATGGTTCTTACATATGTTATAGGGGGTGGGATGGGGACACAAGTGGTACGTGATAGGAACTGATAACGACTGATAATAGCTGATAAGAGGGGCTAGAAAGCGAGCATCGCCAATTTCGTTTTGTCGTTCATATTGGTACTAGAGCGTCTATACTTACAAGTGGTGTGGTCCCGGACATTGGTGATAATGAATGAAAGCGATAGCAACTGATAAGGGCTGATAAGGGGCGTCAGAACGCAAAAGTCGTCGATTCCGTTACCCAGCTTGCGTTGACACTAGAGCGTCCATACTTACAAGTGTTTGTGGGGTGGGACGGGGACATTGTTGGTGGGTGATGGAAAGTGGTTACAACTGATAAGGGCTGATAAGGCGGCGTCAGAACGCAAAAGTCGTCGATTCCGTTACCCAGCTCGCGTTGACACCAGAGCAACCATACTTACAAGTTATATGTGGGGTGGGACGGGGACATTGTTGGTGGGTGATAGAAAGTGGTTACAACTGATAAGGGCTGATAAGGGGCGTCAGAACGCAAAAGTCGTCGATTCCGTTACGTAGCTTGCGCTGACACTAGAGCGTCCCTACTTACAAATTCTATTTGTAGTGGTACGTGCACATTGTATCATTGTATGACCAGCTTACTTAATAGCAGTCTATTGCATAAACTCAATCAAGTCTTCAGCAAATGATAACTTTCATTTCTATCAAGAAAGCCCAAACTCATTAAACCGCTAATCCTTTCGGGGTTCTAAATAATGGTGAATGTAAATAAATGATAAGCCTTAGCTCCTCACTTATGTAAATAGGCATATTTCATTTTAATTTTGAGACTGACAGCAATCCTATTCACCGCTAAATTATCTGAATTCAAGAAGAATGCTGGATGTTTACAGTTGTGATCAATATACCAGTTCAGCTCAGACCTTATCACGCGTATTTAACACATTTAATAGTCAGGTGGTTGGTGGAGAACCTCATGCTGATACTCCATGGGTCTTTCAGTTTCACTAAAGCCTGCCGTGTGATGCGCGCGATAGCGGGCGGAGCAAAACTGGTGTATATGTAACCAGGTTACCTTCTTTTACCTTGATCACGATGTTGATTCCACAAGAGCACTTTCGAGCGATCATCTTCAATGAATGGCGCTGCGGCACAGGAGCAGTGGGAACCGTCAACATCATCAGCATCGCATTGGGAAGGGACACCACTTCCATCATCAGTGCCAAGCTCTGGTTCGCAGGCTTCGAAGGAGGAGACACGGCTTCCGAAAACAAGACAAGGTTGGGAAGCCCCCAAACAGTGGAAGACTCCACCGTTCTCGGCGCTGTCGAAGAGGATCCGGAGGTTAGCACCCGCAGCCTTGTGATAAGACTCGGGTGCACCCATCCCACAGTCCTCGGTCCCCTCCACGCCCTCGCCACAGGAAAGTGCCGACTCGATGGATCCCTCATGTCTTGACCGATAGCACGCGGTTCAGGCGGGTACCCATTTGTCAGTTTCTCCTTCTTTGCCCGCACCGAAAGGAGTTTTTGGAAGGCATGATTACGAGAGATGAGAGTTGGGTCCTCTACGATTCTAACAAGCACAGTGCCGTGTGGCTCCCTCGAGGAGAAGACCTGCCGACACAAGCAAAATCGGACCTTCACCCCAAAAGCTGTCTTCTTTGCTACCTCTGGGATTCGTGAGGAATGTTGTACTATGAGATGCTCCCGTAAGACATACCGCACCGGCAGCATTTACGCCAGTCAGCTCTAGAAGTAGTTTATGCTTTTCGAGAAAAACGGCTAGACGATTCTGTGGAGGTCGAAGCGCTCGTCTGGATCTCTTGGGCGTTTCCCGATTTTTTTCAGAACGCGCTAGACTTCTACCGAGCTTCTAACCAATGTGACTTCATTCCAAAACATAGAGGTAAGTAAGATGTTAGCTACCTTCACCCTTAGCGTTCATCATCCTCAAAAATAGCACGTTGGATTTTTTTCTAGCGAGCGTGTTTGACTTTGACGATAATAACTTCTTTCACAATAACCAATGATGAAATGCAAAGTGAATTCGCTGGAATCTGAGAGAATTGCGCTTCCTCACAAGCACAGACAGTATCTGCAGAGTTACTCGCACGGGAACTTCTCTTTGTGAATATTTCTCTTTACAGGCAGTGAGTCAGGATCAGATTTGAGCAGTCGAACAGAACAGTAGGGATGCGATGTGGACCACAAATGGAGAAAAAGGGAGAAATGTTGACATTGTCAAAAACCATTTTCCGTTCCCAATCATATGAACATACGGTCAATGTGGAACATGAAAATGCGGACATAATTAGATCAAAACGAGTCTTACCCGCGGGAAAATGCGGCGTATATGTATTCCGTGTAGTTCGTCAATACAGTAAAGGGGAGTACACGATGAAAAGGCTGCCCATTAGAGATCATGACGAGGCATATTCCTTGCTGTGAATTCCGTGCAGGTCCGCGCCCTTAGAGGATCGCCTGCTTTCGACGCCGTATTTTCCACCTCTTCGACCTCCAACCTTATCGTGGAATCCTCCTTTTAACAACTTGCATCTCCCTTCTATTACCAAGCGATTCTTTGATGATGATTTGGATTAGTAGCTCAAGGCGGAGGCAGGAAGAAATCGCTCCTGTCCGTTGCCTTCCTCCTGCTTCCGAAACACGTGTCTTTTGAAGCTAACGTGAGCGTGACATCATACGTTCGCTGAACGTTTTTTATATGAAGACTGATCACAAACGCGATTTTCATAAGTGCGAAGTCTTTGGCGAGTGGAAAAGGAGATGTGTGGGAGAATGATTTATTTTTGCTACAAGGTGAAACCATCACGAGACCAGATGAACATTATGGGTGAAGAGATTTGCTGTGACACGTTTGGGTAGGCCACGTGTCCATTCAAATATGTTCTTGATATAAATTCATTTGGTCGGCGCAGTCGTCAAAATACCTTAAAGGCATGCCCCAGGATCGCACTGGTGTGGCTCTTGCACACGAATGTGAATGTATTGGTGCCAAGTGGGCCGGCAGTGAAGAAAAAAGGAAAAGAATCCGTCGAAAACGCTCAGGTTGAGGGCTCACTCACCTTCCTAATTGGCTGTGCTAAAGGAACGAGAGACTAAGCGCGAGAGGGAGCGTATCAGATGAGAGAGCACCAGACAACAGCCTGATAAGAGAGCTCGTTCGCTGCAGCTCGAGCAGCTTACTTTGCAAGGCCCAAGCGCTCTTGTCGGTCGGTTCCGTGCACGTGAACGCCACATTTGTGATTGTCCCCTAGGGTTCTATACTTCTGACCGAAGAGAAGAGTTCACACGACCTCTGCCTGGGTTGTGCCTTCAAGCAAATTGTACAAGCTGCCGTAAAGAACGTTCGTGTGAAACCCTGCGATTGGTTTCTGCTGAGGCATCCAGCTTCGAAGTTCGTTCGATTTTTACACCATCTACTAGACCAAACGTAAAAGATTTGCAAAGTCAAACGAACCGCTTCAAGCTGGTCGGTTCCGTGGTGGAACATTCGCGTAGGAACGACCAGCTCAGTGCTAAGGCTGATTTATGGAAGACCCGCCAGCGATACATCTCTGATAGAAGTGCGGTCGCGCCTACGTCCTGGATTTACCGTTTAGTTTAGCGGCCAGGGCCGACGAGTAAGAGATCGACTTCATGGCGAGTTCACTTTTGTTTTCTTGAAGACATCGTTGAAGGGCTTTTATCCATCCTAAAGCATAAGCGCTTGCCTACATTACAACTGTAAAGAGCTGGGAGCTTCAAACGAGTGTTCTCACCAAGTGGTACCCCTGGCGCATGCGTTCCCAAACAGGGGTGTACTTCGTACTCAGCGAGTCAAAGCACCTCTTTCGACAACTTCATAAAAATCTAAAATTCTGACCCAACGTCGAAAACGTGGGCACTGCCATATCCATAAAATCATTGTCATGCCTGGTCAGAGGATGGAATAAATCTTTTATTTAGTCTTGTGAAAAGAACAATACAGTGTTCCATTGCATCATCCGAAGATTTTTTCTAAGTACACTCTCGCTGTCGCTTACGGTAGGACAGCACTAGGGTTAGTGGCTAAGGATAACACGAACGACTGATTGTCGCCTTTTCTTTCTGAGATTGTGTCCAAATGTCATTCTGGCACGAAGTTAGAGCTGCTTAACAAGCATGTCGCATTATCGCATCCGTTTAGTCCTCTGACGTAAATGACGTCACCTTCCGTAACGAGGAAGCACCACTACACTAAAACTACTGGTCGAAAGCATCTTGACGAAGATTGCTTATGTTTGAAGCAAGTCCTTCAAAACCATTGCTGTACGCACTGTCAATTTCAACGCTCAATAGCTTTCTATACTGGACGTAATTGTCTAGCATGATCCGAACCATGGACTCAATAGTGAGAGGTGCCATCACTACCCCTTGTCCAATTCGCTGCTCGAAGCGTGTCACTATCGATGCGCTTTGTAGTGTGCTTTCATTTTAATATATTTGTAATTTACAGAGAAACGTTTCGCAAATTGGAAGACGGATTTGAGATCACACCCGAAAACACGTCTGTGATTCGACTTGGGATGTTTCCCTTCTCAAATTACTCAATTCAAACCCTCTAATGTGAAAATCGTCAGTCATTGCTCAGGTGAGCGCGTAGCAACCCCACTTTTACTACTTCTCGTGATATTTTCATGTAAGTAATGTAAGTAACAGGAGGGAAGGACTTTGCATGACGCACATCGGTCGAGATCAAACTGTTACTGTTCAAAGAATTTAAGAACGTTTCACAGTCGAGTTAGAGTTCTTAATTTATCCACATCTTCGATTCAAAAATATAGAATGCCACATATTCCAATGGGATTTGAACCTTTATACACTTGTTGGAAAGCTGAATTTCAGGAAAAGCAATGAGGCAGACTGGATTCTTTCTCATTGCGAACTGCATACCTTTGGATTCCTTCCTCCGAGTAGCTCGCAAAGATTGCAAGAATTTGGCACCCACGTCACTCGGGCTTCACCGTTGTTGGAAGTAAGGGAAACACTCTAGGCAAGTTGGATCCATTCTCAATTATTGAAAGAATTGTGCACGATACTGGCATGTTTCTATCTGAACAACAAATCGAAGCTTGAGACCCATCCTCAACAATACAGAAACTTGCTTTGGTAAACAACGAAAAAGAAACTAGCTAGAAAAAGCCCTAAGCTTGCCACGGCCATTGAAGATGTGATGTATACTCCCATGCGAGGCTTCAAGCGTTCATTTCTAATCTGCCCTCCATCTCTGCTTGGCGGTCCTCTGAACGGAGTCACGAAGGCGCATCGGTAGTGGTCCGAGCTCTCAGGAAGCAGGAATTGGGATCGTTAGCTCGAAATGTAGTAGGCCATCACTGTTCTCAGTGCCCGCGGCGAACACGCAAGGACTTCATGCAATAAGCAAGTGAGATAATTTGTTCAGAAGGGTAAATTACCCCTGCTTCCATTTTAAGCCTAGTATTAATCTTTGACACACTATGGAAAAGCGGTCACCCTTCCGCAAAACGCATACCGAAGTGACTGCGATAATAATCTTTCTTGCTTATTTGTGGCATCAAAATCGGCCAGAAATTTCCTCCCGGAGATCTGCCGCCTAAGTATATAATGCGAATATGTATAACGCTTGCTTGACGCCAAAGCCCCGCGCATACGCTACGGGCGCCAAGACCGAAAAATGTCAAACAGTGTAAAGCGCAGTCTTCCCACAGCCCACAGACAACTGACGGGAACCTTCGATGAAGCAAGGTCGATAAAAATTGATAAGCAACATTTGGCAACAGTGCCAAAAACTAAAGCAAAACAAAAAGCAAAGCAGCGGAGGAACCCACCCTAAAGTATGGATGAAATGAAATGAGAAAGAGTCCAATGAAAATCCTTATTAAAAGGGGTGCTTCAGTGCACTCAAAGAAAAGGTGTACCGACAGTGGTAAGGCCTGCGATGCTATACGGCAGCGAGTGCTGGCCCCTGAACAAGAATCACGAAAGGCAGCTTCACTCCGCTGAGATGAGGATGCTGAGATGGGCCTGCGGCTGGACGCGACTGGACAGGGTCAGAAACGAGGATGTCAGAGCGGTCATGCAGACTGCCCCTGTCCAAGCTAATGATGCGAGAGTTACGCCTGCGATGGAAGTATAGACACATGCTCACCCGGTAAAGAGAGCGATAGAAATGAAAGTTCAAGGTGAGCGACCGCGAGGAGCCCCAAAGAAGAGGTGGAGAGACGTGATCAAGAAGATCTAAGTGAAGTCATGGCCACAGCAGAGGACGCCCTAGGACAGATTAAAGTGGCGACGACTGACAAAGACAGCGGACCCTGCGACTGCGCGGGACTAATGCTAACAATAAGCAGAAGAAGAAGAAGAAGACTTCTAATTCGATGGACGACGTCAGTTCCTTTCACAGCACAGAACCTACGTGGTCCCACCATTTCATTCGTTTCGTGTACTCCTTCATTACGACTCAGATATCTGTAGACTCTCTACAAAGTGGGATTTTGAAGACTTCCGTTTCTGGACACTAAAATTAGTAGGGGGGCGGAAGTGGTGTAGTGGCAAGTGGCACGCTTACCACGCGAGCGGTCCGGGGATCAAATCCTGGGTCGTGAGTCGCCCGGGCCAACCAAGCCTTCCATCCCTCCGGGGTCGGTTAATTGGTACCAGACTTGTCTGGGAGGATAAAAACACTGACTTGTACATCGGCTGGCCCCCGCAAGTCATTGTATAGGCCACATCGCATTCAAACGCCACTACGAATGTACAAATGGAAGTAGAATGCGTGCCGCATCCCAAAAAGGGATTGATCAACGGCAAATGCTTTATCATGCTTCAAAATTAGTATGGAACTTTGTACGCAGCATCTTACAGTGACGCTTTTATGCGCTTGAAGGCAAACCCGGGATTGGCCCGACTAGTAGGAGGGATACCACTAGGGAAATTGTAAGGTCTGTACTACCTAGATCACTCCAGCTTCGTCGCAAAAATTGCGCGGTTAGGGCGCTAATCCTTACGGGCCGGCAACCATCGACCCAATTTCCAACGCTCCCCACCCACCGCGAGAGGTGGCAAGCAGGGTCAACCCTACGTTGTTACAAGTAACAACGGGGGGTCGTACCTGGTTGAGTTTGTAGGAGGGGGGTCGTACCCACTTTAGTCGCTCGAAATCACGTGTGGGATTGAGGTGAAACTAAGATTTCGTGGGTAGTAGGCTGGGCGAGTGGAGGGCGCGCAGGATAAAAATTTGCCGTTTCAGCGGGCGTATATACCCCCCCCTCGACGGCATTTGGAGGAAAAAGTGGGCGGGGTTTTGATGGAAGATGGAGATGGTGGAGGTAGGGAAAAGGGGGTCGTATCAAATCCACGTTGGGGGAGGGGGGTCGTAAAAATTTTTCGAAAAGTAACAACGATAGGACAGACCCTGGTGGCGAGATCAGCATGCATGATGTAGAGATCAGCGTGCTCTCTCAAACGACGTGCTCTCTCGCGTATTTTGTCTTCTTTGACCGCCCTTTCTCGCCATCGTACCACATCCGACCCTGTTGAAGGTTAAGGCCTTAATTTCAGCGTTCCCAAGATTTCTCTTGCTTTCCTTCCCACTTTCAGGTCGTTCCGCAGCTAAGCTATCACTACAGAGCGCTGATAGCACTAGTTCAATCCCGGAGTTTGCCTATAAATGAGGATTTCACGTCTCTGAGGTAGAAGAGGAAATATACCTCGCCTCTGAGGGTCGCGTCAAGGCGAAAATCGCAGAAGGGATTCCACTTTATGGGTTTCAGAGCGTTTCTCATGGCTTAATCTTCATCCATGCCCCCTACCTTCGTTTCAATGGGCTGCCTTTTCATCGTACTTCGCGTTCAAGGAATACAACAAGTTTCCGATATCGGGATGTGCTAGCAAACTATCGTAGGGAAGCGAATAAGATGACGAGTAGAAGCGAGTACAAGCACAGGGTGATAGAAGCAATCCAAAATCGCAGATAAGCCACGCATGCTACTTCCAGCTATGCTTTTGGTGCGAGTCAGCCTGTGCAGCGACTTGCGGGTTATGGTTGGCCTGGATGTCGTACTGCCCACGAGGGTCAACTGTCCGTTAGTGCACGTCACCAAGGGGAGGGGGGTCGTATGTGACCCACGGGGTGGGGGATCGTAAGGTGATCAGTACTGGAAACCGCGACTCTGAAATGCATCAGCGAGCTCGAAGCACGGCGTAGACGTGGCACACACCATGGCACGGATTTTTAGTACAAAACACTTTCATTTTCTATTAGTAACCAAATGTTCTAGGGGTCCCTATATAGATAAGGTGGAAGGAGGTTCCGACCGTCGAAACCTCAGAAACACGTTTCCAAAAAATGGCTGTTCGAGTGCCCCTCCGAAAAAAAACCCAACGAAACTAACTTTCAAATCGGTAAGTTTTTGGATAGCTTTCAGTGCAGCGCTGACTTCAGCTTTCCAAAATAATTAGTTTGAAGTATGCTGTGATTGTTTGAAGGTTAAAAAGTCGTTTCTAGAAAATTATCATATAACGTAGTTCCACAAACTCTACAAAAAAGTCCTAACGGGGCTATTTTCGAATCGGTAACTTTTCGAGTAAGTTTTGAATTTTTTCAGAAAGCACGAATATTGAAACTCATGGACTTGCTTGAGCTTTCTTAATAGTGAATTTGGAGAATGCTGTGATCGTTTGGAGGTTGAGAAGTCGCATGTACGCGAAAAAAATTACCGATATGCTATTTTTTTTACTGATAATCCTTCAAAAAGCACTCAGCGATTATCGCGTGAAAATAGGTTGTGTTTTCCCAATCTTGTTACCAAGTTGCACATACTCAGATTGGAAGGCCCTTGGAAGGCAACTGCAAAGTTCATTCAATTTTATTTTTCGGTTTATAACTGGATTTTATACTCTTCAAAAACAATTTAGGAGATGCTAAAATGCTGAAATCTGGCAGGATGAAAATGTTAGTTCGGGTGAGGGCACTCGTAATATCTCATCGAAATGATAATTATACAACCAAAGCAGCGTTACAGAAGGGCTCTTCTAATCAGCATCCAGAGAACGGACTCTGAGTGTACGATAGAGACATCTAGATCAAGCACTTGTCAAAATCCTCCCTCGACGTAGTCCTCAGTTCAACCACGTAGTGACTAGAATGAAATCGCGAAGTGTCAGCAGTAACAGCGATTTTTGCTATAAAGTAATGTGATAAGGGAAACATGTGTGACGTAGCGATCGCAGGCAACCGTCTCACCATCTCTGAAAGATACGATGATTATGTTTGACAAGACGTGAGTGCCTTGCCGCAACTCTATTTTGATTTAATGTTAGTGTCCCCTGACTGAATTTTCACTGCTTAGTAAATAACAAGTCTACCTTAGCTTTTGAAAATATGTTGACTGAAACAAAGAAAGCCGCTACCGCAACATACGGGATATTGTCGTGGCGATGCACCTGGACCTGTTTAGAACATCTACTTCTCGTGTGAAATGAAACTAGCCCCAGGCGGGAGAGGAGAGACTCCAGGATGCGTGAGCGACCTTCATTTTACCGGATTTCTTGCCCTTTTCTGAGCCGAGTCCTAAAGGATGCCCTCATTGAAGAGATACTCGTTTTAGAAACAGTTGTTTCCGTCCTTCGCTTTCGCTGTGCACAATCGGCAAACGCGCTCCAAAGTCAGGCAGTCTCTGCGCGAGCTTCAATACATTCAAAACATGGTCAATATTATTAGCTAGTTGTACTCCTTGCCATCCTTTTATTTGATTATAGTCTCGTTTTTTTGCCAGCTGTGCATATTTCATTGTCGTTTGTTCTCGCTTCCAATATGATGTCTCGAAAT
>MU868372.1:231128-341260 GCA_036418205.1 Ostertagia ostertagi
TTCTTTTTTACCGAGTTATGAGAGCGGTGGCAAAAACTCCGCCCACATCCGGGTGTGCCACGCCCAGCGTTCACATTCAACCTCTACTCCTACTTTCACCTCTGGCGTATTTTTTTCAGGTCTCTAAGTCATCTCGGAGCCGAATTATGAGGTCTTGTAAATGGCGTTATGAGTCACGAATTTCTGAGGCAGACCCCGCCCACTTTAGGCGCATGGTTAGCATTGCTCGCTAGCGCCCAACAATGGCATTCAACCCTACTCCATACCTCAATACTTACATGCACATTTTCCCCGGTCGCCGGACCTTCTAGGAACCGAGTTATGAGAGCGGTGGCAAACTCCGCCCACATCGGGGTGTGCCACGCCCAGCGTTCACATTCAACCTCTACTCCTACTTGTCACTCTGGCGTAGCTTATTTTCCAGGTCTCTTAAGTCGTCATCGGGTGAGACACAGCATTATTGATTCGTTCCTGTGCAAGGGACGAAAATCGAGCTATGTTACTCTGATCGATGTGCAACCCGTTACCCGCTTTGGTGCATGGGTTGCCCACTGATATCAGTCGGCTATCATCTCTTCCCCAACCTTTTTCTACTTTTTCCCATCTCTGGAACTTATTTGAACCGAGTTATGAAGTACCGTGGCAAGCCCCGCCCACTTTGGTGGCATGCTCCGCCCGCCAACAGCGGTTTGACCCCCTTTCCCTCTGCCAACCCTCATACGCTTTTTTCCCGGACTCCGGGACTCCTAGGAACCGAGTTATAAGCCTAATTGCAAACTCCGCCCACTTTGATGTAAGCCACGCCCATCCCTGACATTTAGCTTCCCCTCCCCTCCTGACCTCTATCCGTTGTTTTCCGGTCTCTAAGTCATCTCGGAGCCGATTTATGAGCTCTTGTAGAAAATGCTGTCCGCTTCACGACACGCTCCGCCCATTGTGGGCGGGCCTCCGTTCACATCATGCGTGGTGGAAATACCTTAGGCATTGCTCCCCTGGCACTAATTTCGTTTTTCTGGTCTGTAGGCTTCCTCTTAACCGAGTTATGAATATTTTCACTGAGCACCCATTTTCTAGAGAACGCCCCGCCCACCGAGGGTGGGTCTCCTCAGTTCGATCTGGCTTACCAACCCACACCTATGCCCACTTTTGTCCCGGTCTCGAGGCTGTTTTGTGACTGAATTTGAAATCATGGTCCTCAGTACCACTCATTTCGACGCACGCCACGCCCACTGTGGGCGGGGCTCCGCTTAGGTAATGTATGTTTTTTACTTCTCGAGATATGGTACACCCATCCCAAACATGACCTGGACCCAGTAGGTTGTTGTCCGCTTAATACGGAATTTCGTGACAGACAGACAGACAGACAGACTTAGCGCATTATATATAGTAGGGATATATTATATATAAATAATTATTATATATCGTAATAGTGAATGTCTGTAGTATATGCATATATGTATACTATATATATATTATACTGAAATAAAAACATCAAACAGTAATAACTCAGTCACTAATTAATAAAGCAGACTAATGGGCCGAATTATGATTTTCTGATAGTGTGGTAAATGACGCTGTCTGTCATTCCACAAGTCCTCTTGCCGACGGTCCGGGCAGGGTACACACTGTCCATGATGATCACCGATTTCAAATAATTTTACGAAACCCTCCGCCTTCTGATGGTGCCTTGAATACGACCCCCTCAGGGATGCAACCCTTTTTAACCACATGGGCACTACGTCCTAGTGCATGACCCATCTGGAGCTCATTTATAGTATCCGCGATTCTCTGAACCAGTCGACAGCACAACCTCCCCCAAACTCCGCCAACTTTTCCTCTCAGAATTCCCTATGAGAAAATCGGGCGCGAGTGGTGCGTAGGTCCACCAGTGTTGCGAATTGGAATGGCGCGTACTGGTATGTAAAATATGTTCCTCACGACGCTTGAGTAACGAGACCGACAGAATATAGAGTATCTTCCTCACTTCCCACATCGTTCAGATGTGAACATTCCAACTATTCTCAGCCTATACCTTCACATAAACCATAGCATTATCGCGGGGGCGCCGCGAATCATATTGTAATGATAATAACAATAGCAAGTCGACTGGAGCATGGTTTGGCATGGGCCACAAACGCGTTGCTGAACTCGTTCATACGTCCGCTTTCTGAGCTGTTACCTGTTCATGAGTGAAAACCAACGGCCAAAAAAGGGGGTCCCGTTTTGCGTTTCTTGACGGATTTCTCTGCTTTTCGTCAGTGGCCCACCATTGAGACCCGCGCGTTTTTCCTGAAATCATCCAAATCCTATCGTGATCGCTTCCCTTAAGCATTTCCTGACGTGAGGACGTTCGTTTGCGATTGACGAGGAAGTACTCGATAAAATTAGTTCAGTACTTCTTGTTTTCGGAAGTGATTAAAAGGTAGTTTGCTGGAAACATGATTTTTTCCCGGAAAGTCTAGGAGAATCCCGAAATTCTTTTCAATTTTGCTGCTGAAACTGGTAAAAGTTAACCATAATTACCACTCCCCCCGTTTGCCCAATCGGTTGGCTTTGCGGAGGAAATCGAAGACAGAGAAAAAGTTCGATCGGAGTTATTACCATATCAGATATTACGAGAAGTGCTGTGGGGTAGTCGCCAGCACAGGATTGTGGGAAGAGTCCTACTGATGCCAAGTTTGAGCATTAGCAAAAAAAATTTCTGCTTGAAATTTCAAAATTAAAGGACGAATTCACGATGAAAAAGCAACCCATTTCAAATTAACCTAGGGATGGTGAGTGGTACACGAAAGAAGGAAGAAACCATGAGAAACGGCCCAGAACCCGAGAAATGGGACCCCTTCCTTGCCCGTTGATTTGAGCATTGATGCGACTCTCATCGCTGTGCCCTCTTCAACACTACGCTCTCTCAGCTATCTAATCACTCGCCACGTATTGAACTACGGCGAGTGATCAGATGATCGGTGGGCGGAGATCGCCGGACCCGCCAGCTTTGAGGCATGATAGGTCGCCGAGGTCAAATTTTTCCATGCGAATTGCGCGTCAGTTCGCACCCTCAGGAGGTCCGTGGGTCCCTCAACTAGGTCAGTTTCCCTTTCTTCGACCTTCATTCTAATCGTGAATTCCTCCTTTAAGATTAGCCACCCAGCTTTATCGTGAAACCAAGCCAAACACGCCAAGTTGAGTACCTATTTCAATTAGTCTTAGTCTACCCAACGCAACATTAGAAACACTTCTGATCTGATTTAGCTTCGATTTTCAAACTTTAAAACTTTTGAAATTCGGAACAGTTTCGTAAACATGGTATTTTTCAAGTTGTCTACTTTATTTATCTCTCTTCTTTGAAATTTGCATTGTTGAGCCATTAATTTGCCTCTTTTAATATTAGACCGTACTTTGTAATGTGTAATGAGATGGTTGTTTGGTGGGTCGAATATGAAACTGCAAACAGCACCAGCGACAAAACGGGTTACCCCCCCCCCCTCCTCGCTACTCCCGCCATCACCCAACTGCCGCCAAGCATCAGCAATCGTGGCCTGCACTGGCTAGTGTTGTTCTTAACCACACTGTGTCTACCAGGAACAAATGCCACAGCTGGTGTACCAGCTTTGCTCTGACTCGTTTCCACCCTTTCAATGGCTAGCTTGGGCATGTTTGAGGAGAAAATCATCTCAATCAAAGCAAACGACCGAGTGCAGCATATGAGGTCACGCGTTACTGGGCGCATGCGAACTCGTTCCTCTTTCGAATTCAGTCAAGCGTCGTTTTCTGCGCTCTCCCCTATCCGTTGTGTCCCAACGCACCATTGCATCGACCCTGAAGACAGCGAAAATTCTTCGTATTGTATCACGAATATTCAAGTCACGAGTGCAGTATTCGTACATCACAAATGACACTGAAATAACGCACGCCGTGTCTCGCATCGATCGCATGAACCAGTCGATTCGCCATCTTTGTTTCGTTTTCGGTCTGAAAATACTCTCATGCACTTTCTCGTCTCGTGACGTCCGTACGTACCCAGGCCATTTGTCTCCAGACAACCCCGCGTTGTGTCCTCACATTGACCTCTGTTCTCCCTCAAGCTCGTTACAAAACGTTCATTCAGAAGCTACGTTGAATGAGTTGAATGTGCTTTGCTTCCCTGCGTGTACCTCGTGCTTTCCTCCTCACTCTAAAATCATTTCCCAAAACATCATTGAGCGATCAGTGCGAGTGCCCGCTTTCGCTCCTCTTTTTCCTGCTGGATAATCGGCTTCCTTTTTATTGTCCTAATTAGTAAAATTTGCCGCTTACGTGGCCCCTGATGAACACTTCCGGGTGTATCGGATAACTCTATTATTTATTGTTTACGCGCTTCACTCACTCCTGGACTAGACCTTTGGTGTTCGCTGTCGGGTGCCGCCCCTTTTTGTCTCGTGGATGTACCTGGGCATGACGGGAACACATTGTTTTCCGGATGAGCTCGTCTTTTCAACTCATGCACGAGTGAAATGCAGTGTTGTTTTCCTCACCATCAGTCATGTCACGTTTTTCAGTTATTAGAGGATTTGCCTTATTTCACTTTAAATCTCTCACTTGATGCAAACAGTGTTGAAGAATCGATCCGTTCTCCGGATGAAATTTGAAAATTATAATTATTATAATAGTTTTTTCCCGCCGTTATGGAAGCGGTGAACATGCTGTATTAGGGAGACTGGCGCCGCACCCATCGCATTACGCATGCACGGAATTCCTGCTATTGGTGAATTTTGTGGCTAACCAGTTACAGCCGACCTTCATGTGCCACAGTTACGTCCACAACCTTTGAGGTGCCCGCTGACAAAACTAAACATGGAAATATAGAATGCAAAGCTCATGCTTTTTCCATAACACAGTGACGGGCTATTCGGGAGTCCTTAGTAACACTTTCGTGTTACAGAAATTTAACCCTTTCGGCCCTGGCGGTGGCAATTGCCACCACCAAATTCAAACGCTTGCATTGCCGCTGAAACAGCATGGTTTTTCTAATCCTGCTAGAGGTTGCTTCAGTCAACCTTCCCCTTCCTAATTATGAGCTAAACCTGCCATTTCATTGTGTTCTGTTAGTATTACAAGTATTTGTGTACAAGTGCAACAATACAACCATTCTTCAAACAAAATTATGGGTTATAATGTTGTGCAAGATTATAAACTTTTTCGGCATAACTATGAAATTTGGAATTGTTTCGACATAAGCTTAAAAACTAAGAAGGTGGGCCAATTTTCAAAGCTTCTTAGTTTCTTTGTTTGTGATCGAATAGCTTCCAAATTTCGCCATAATGATACCTATATGCTCACAAGTAATAAACAATAGCTAGAAGAAAATTTCTCCACGGGAAAAATTCAGGTCCGAAAGGGTTAATCTGTGGTGCTCATTGAGGGTGCGCCATGCACTAAATTCCTTTGATACTTCAGATGTTGGTATACCACCAAATCATAGCCTGTACGATGTATTACCTTATTTTCTCCTCCTGTTGGTTTAGTGTTTCTTTACTTATACTCACGCTAGTTACCTTTTTGTAACTGTTTTATTCCTTTCTCGTGCTGATATAGCTTTCTACGAGTGGGCTCCACTCGGGCGAACGCTCACCAAATCCTTCATCGTACCAAGTACTTCTTCTTACGCTCTAATTGACGTGTCTAACAACTACCTTAGCAGTGGCTTTGTCATGTTGGCATTGTCAGCAAGCTGCTGGCCATAGAAGTGCAATCACTGGCCGACGAAATTGGGCATTCCGGTTTTGAAATAAAATACCAGAACCATAAACGTTTTCTACCAAGGGCGCTTTACTCGTCAATTTTTTCCTTACTCTTCGCTCTCCACACCCACACCCCTAAGTGGGGTAGGGTGCCTTATGGAAATTTCCATCCCTAAATGGATGAGAATCCAATGTGACCTCAGCCTCGCGTCATGCAACCGAGATTTAATAAGTGTTATCACTTAGAAACCCATCACGCAGAGTGATTATTTAATCTTGTGGATTATTCGCCAACTAAAGGACTTCGAGTGCAACAACCATAACCTATAACCACAGTCGTAGCCTTTTTACCTTACAATCCTGTATTTCTGTTGATGTCTATAGTTCGCGAATACAAAGACGATTAGCTCATTGTAGCATTCGAAGGCCTTCTGACGAATGGGCTGTGAACCACGGTGCAACATATGCCTAGCACGTTTTCTATCTTTGACGCTGAATCGAATGAGGGTCTTGTAGGGGGTTACCAGCCGAGCGAGCGACCGAACGTACGAGCGAACAAATGGATGCCTAGCAAACATTGCTTCGCGTATCACAATAACCCTGCTGCTAAGCATTCACAACACTAATGGAATGCTTTGACATGCGACACCCCATGAGAGATTACAATACACCCGGTTACGTCACTCATAGCACGGAATTGGAGAAGCCGTCTAGCTTTTACTCGTGCTTCATCTGGCTTCGTTTGCGTAGGTTATTTGCGACTCTCATGTCTAGCGCATCCTCTAAACTCCTATTTTTTTAACATGCTATATAACTCAGTTAATTTTATTCAGAAAGAAAATCGTACGTCAAACTGAAGTTTCTCCTCACAATCCCTATTATAAGCGCTTTGCTTATCTTCGATGTGGGAACGTGGAATGCGCGACTGCTATTGGTGGACCATATGAGCTACTAATCACTGGCATCTTTTCCATGCAGCTTATATCCCCACCAGCTCTCTTAGAGTTGGCTTCAGGCAGAGCGTGACTGCAATTCTCTCTTTTTCCTTTGTGTTCTGGACAGTTCTTATCCATAAAAATGACAAGCAATGTGGCGCCATTTCTTACCCTGCTTTCCGTTACCGTTATTCATAAGAACTCCCAATGATGCAATGCTATTACAATGGGTCGTCGATGCTTTTGTGAAGAAAACCGGCATTTCCTTCCATAGCGCTGAGTCACTTGCAATTTGCTTGGAGCGGGCTCGCAGATGTTTGAATGACGAACTCTGAAAATATGACTATTGTGAAGACGAAAATTCAATTTCACGAATTTTGCACGTATCGCTAAATTAGCACGATCTCAACCGTTCCTGAGAATATGACCTCATCGCTGGTGTTTGATGATGAAGTAGTGTATTCTTGCCAATAGAGAGCTGCTCCCAATCCCAAATATTCCGGAAAATCGGTAGACTAACAGGTTGCGGACCTTACAACGCCAACGGGATCAAATCCCGGCTCGATGCGCGCCCAAGCCATTTAAACCTTGGATCCCTCGGGGTCGAATTGACGCTGTGCTTGTTTTTTCTTTCTTTTTTTGAGAAGATAAAAAAAACTCGTTTGTAAATCGTTTGGTTCTCATACATATGCCATTCTATAGGTCTTTGAATGCCACCCGAATATGAATAGAGATAGAATACGTGACGCCGATCGCTGACCGTTTTTTTACCACATTCTGAATTTGTCGAGCGAATCCAGTTTTTTTGGCAAAAAGGAAGGCGTACATGTTAAAACTCTTCTCACTTGGTACTTCCTTCTCCCAGCTCAATTCCCATCCTCTCCAACGCAATATTTTTTCTCCTTAAAATCTTTGAACAACCTTATTCCAAAAATGCCCAACAGTTCTACATGACAAATTATTTATATTTGAAATGCTCCGCCATATTTTTGGTTAATTTTTCTTGCCTTGTTTAATTCATGCTCCAATCAGAGCATTCCAACATTCGTCGCCATTAAATATTCTTATTTATTCGATCAGACGTGCACAGACGAATTGTTCAATCAAAAAATATTGAAATAGAAAATTATAATAAATATTTTATAAAATATAAAATAAATATCAATATGTACAATATTCACACCTATTTGAATCCTGGATATATGCGAATCTTCAAGATATTTCGCTCCCCGGATTCCGATTTCCGCCATTCCGTGCCATGATTTGACACTAATTGCTTTACTAGAATTGTGCTCTGTCTCAAAGTGCATTGCGAACAGTCACCTCATATCACACTTCGGGCGAAAAAAAAACGCTCTTATCAATAAACCGAGTTCCAAGGGACTACTACCCTATTATTTGGAATGCCTCACTTTGATAACGCGACAGCCTATCGATTCCTTATTCTTGTTCCCTGAAGTGCATTTCCTATGCTTATGCGCGCACCCACCCAAAAAGTGGTGTAAATCGGATATTTATAAATCTCTTCTAATTCTCCCCTGAATATGGGGAAGGGGCTTCTGAAGGCAAGAATCGGGACTAAACTGATGGGTGATTCCACTCAAATGTGAAAGTAGGGATGGGAGGTGGACCGCCAGTGGAGAAAAAAGGAAAGAAAATCCTGAAATACACAGGAAATACGAGCATTTTGCTCTTGCGGAGAAGTTCAAAAGGCAGGCAGGGAGATGAGAGATAATGTGAGCGCGGAGAGTGGTAGAGAAGTCCGAGAAGAGAGAGCATAGCAGATCAACGTGCGACGCAGACAAGATATCGAACGGTGGGCGGACCATGTTAAGTTTGGTGGAGTCTGTTAGAAGTCCATGGTGTCTCAGTAGAAAGGTGGCGCTACCTTTGCACATGCGTATCTAGCACTTCTAGCCATAATAAGGGCTTCTTAGGTGGGTCTGAGCCGGAACTTTGCCTTTGAGGTCTCGCGACAATGGTGGGTCACCAAAGCTTGCTGTAGTGAAAGCATGGGTTTATATTCGAGCGTAAGCTTTAGTTTTTGCATCGCTTAGGCTTGCTGCGAGTGATCGCATCAGTTGTCCTGACCTAATCGGAAAATTTTCTAGACGGAGTAAGTTCTTTGAAAGCAACTGATCGCTCCCAGAATCAGCAGTTCACCGGTCGTAATCGCTTTTCAGCTAGTTCAGTCACTTTTCACAGAGAACGCACTGGAGTGCAGTGCGATGTTGGCACCGCCTGCTCGCTTTACATCGCTCTTGCAATTGACGTCACTGGGTCTTTATCGTCAGCCCCTGGGATTCCGAGGACGTGTGAAATGTTGATCGTCTTTCTCGATAAGCCATGAGATCCGAGGCCAATCCTCTCGTAGGGTTGCGAGTTCCATGAGTGTCTAAACAACGCAAAGTTATTCCTTGGTTGTTGGCCTCCCTCAGCGCTTTCCTCAAAAGGAATCCGAGACATCAGCTGATAGGGCAAGACATCTTTCTCGAGCACGAGGTGTCGGGGTGTGTCGTGTCCCGCGAGACATCCGGAATAATAACACTACGCCACACCCACTCGCTTCATTTCGCCTTTAGAGGCGCAAATGATCTCACAGTTCAAACTAAATTAATCTAGGAGAGTTCCAAAGTGGCCTTAGTGGGAGCTGCTAACATATTTACGTATCTTGGACAATCTCCGCAACTTAATTCGATCAGAAAATTCTGAATGTAAATAAACCTCGTTGAACCTCTTCAATGTTGCTATAACATTAGTTTCAGCCGACTGAAATAAAGGAATAAGGAATGGCATTGGGCAAAATCTACCATAAATTAGCCTAGTCCTTATTATCGACACTATTCCTAAATATGTTAGACACAAATGAATGTTTGTAGCAAACATTCAGTTGCATGTACAAGCTTGTTTAAACTTGTTTGCCACATAGTTTTGTAGACTTGTCTTATCGTGCATTTCTCTAGCCTTTAAGATGTACTATTGAGGTCAACGATTTCAATCTACGGCTTGAAATGATATGATGTTGATGCTTTTCCATGAGGTTTAGCTGGAAATGATTAGGTTGGCCATTGCCGTATGGGTGCACCTTAAAAGATAACCAGACATCCACAATAAATCCAACTCTGAAACTATTTTTACAGTATCCGCAATAGCCAGATCCAATTGGCATGCGCCATGCATTTGCTATTGCATAGTGCTTCACAGAAATTCTTCTGAGCATCGCTGTGAAACATGGCTATGAGGGTGTTTCTCTCAAACTCTGAGAAATGCAATAGGTTCATCTGTATTTCAGCGGCTATCACAAAGCCCTTTCGAAGTAGCAACTGGCTTTCTGTTTATCAGTTTCAGGTTTTTTTTCTGTACGATCTTGGTCACGAGTATGTATTATGGCATATGTATTGAGCACGTGCACTTTCGGCAAGTATGAAGTGATCGTTTTATGAGGTCACTTGACTTACCGACTTCATGGTCTTATTTTGGTCCATGTACAAAGTTCAGCGCCTACGCTCGAGATGACCTGCATAAATTTCTTCTTCCAACATCATCCTCTCTTCTTATTTTTGTTCCTATGAAATTCTGTATGCGATAGAAGTAATTAACTAGTATTCGCTACACGTTTGCTCCATTAATGTACCTGTTCGTGTTTTTCGTATTTCCGTCTCACTATTTTTAAGGAAATTATTTCACGCAACATAGACAAAGCACTTTAGGTCCATTCGATATCGACAACGATCTATGGGTAGCATTTTTTGTGATTGTTCAGGTTCTGAACTAAAATCGTTTGAAAATAATAGCAGATTACTCTGTTACATACACCAATATGAACTTGTAGTCCTGTGTACTTCCATACCTAGTGCCATGAGCGAACGACGTTGGATGTCTCTTCCTAACCGAACGGCTCTTCATCGTCGTCACCCATAGCGACATCACCGTCATCATCATTACTTTTTCATGCTACCTCATCTTACTTCCCGTCCGCATGCAATTCTCTTAATTAAAAGCTAAATGCTTATGATGTTATTCAGTGTTTTCCGATTCTGCCCACCTTCTCGCAGAAGTACGCTCGAATCCTCTTAATATCTCACCCATTTCGGAAAGGAAAGCAATTTGGGTGAATGTCTAAAAATTATCTCGAACATAAATTCGACTATTTTTTTGGAAACTTGATTGAGACGCTTATGCATCAGGGCACATTGATCATCCACACTATTTCAGAATTTTATGATCAGCAATTATTTTTGTACTGTGTGCCAAACGAGGTTTTTAAGATGGAATCTTTATTCACTGGCCTGACGTTTCGACCGCTTCGTCTTCTTCAGAGGCCTGGAGATTGTCGATGATTCCACGAATAGATTCGTTTTACTGACGTCGACTAACACAGGGCGTGAGCTACTGCTCCGCATCGGTGGAATCATCGACAATCTCCAGGCCTCTGAAGAAGACGAAGCGGTCGAAACGTCAGGCCAGTAAATAAAGATTCCATCTTAAAAACCTCGTTTGGCATACAGTACAAAAACAATTGCAGTACATTAACATCAAATGCCGAGGTTCCAAGAAAGGACGACATGGAGACTACTTTATGATCAGCGTCATGTAGTGTGAAAATGATTGTCTTACCCTCCCATTCAAAAAGCGAGAAAGTGTCGGGTGCAGACCATACACCACAAGTGACGACGGCCTCCAAGTAAATCTGGTTAGTAGTGGTTCATAGTGATAGCTGATTTTTGGTAAATGATAGTTGTAATTAGTGACAACTGATAGAATACAACTGCAACAGGCTAATCATTTCATTGGCAGAAAACATTTACATTTTGTGAAGGCCGTCGTCACTTGTGGTGTATGGTCTGCACCCGACGCTTTCTCGCTTTTTGAAAGAGGAGGGTACATTTCTTACCAGCCTTCGCTTCCTAACCTCTCCTACATTCTTTTCACTCTAATTTATCACCCACAGTCCCCTAATACAGAAGAGATATCAAACCCGGAGATGGTAATACTTCAAAAGTTTTTACAAATTCCTTCCCTCACTCGTTCCTAAAAAATGGACTGCAGTGACCCCCCTTCCCCCCAATGCCTAGAGAACTCGTCTGTTCGCGCATCTTGTTACATAGTATCTTGTCGCTATATGTGCCTGCTGATGCATGTCCCGAAGATTCCTACTTTCTCTTCGCCTTCTCCAATCCATGCCTGACTGGAATGAGAAGGTGATTCCCTTCTCAAACCAGTCGTGAATCCAGCGCACCCTACCTTTCGCCCTATCCATTCCAATGAGCATCAGAGCTGTGCGGTCCTCTGTTCATGTAGATCATTTGTTAATGCATTTATGGTTACCATTACCTCATCAGTGATTCGGTAGCTAGTGTAACCTGCTTTAAGCCGCAGTTCCCCGGATGCTGAGGCGGTTTTTCAATTTGGGCTTCATCCGGTACTTTTATGTAACTGTTTCATATCGTGGACTCCGTTGATTTTTCGAAACAAAAAATATCCATGAAAATTTTGGCAGTACTATGCGGATGAAGTCAATTTTTGTGTATGTATGATATACGCTCTATTCCGAGAACCAGGTGCCCGTCGAGTGCAGGCCACACACCACAAATAACGCCGGGCTCCCATTGAATTCAGTAACAAGTGGTTCACAGTGATAGCTAGTAGTTGGTTAATGTTATCACTGAAGGAAACTGATAGAGGATTAATCATTTCATTGCTTGAAAACATTCACATTTTGTGGAGGCCGCCCTCACTTATGTTGTGTGGTCTACACTATGTAGACGAGCACCTTGCCTTCCGCATCAGAGTACCTGTGTTTTTGATTTTGTGTTGCCGAATATGCGGTTTCCAGTGTGTATCATGGTGGGCGGAAGTGTTATGGTGGCAAGTAAGCAGCTCACACGAGCACGGTGCGGAGATCAAATCCTAAAACGCACGCATTCACGTTTAAGCAGGCTTTACCATCCATCCGCCTTCGGTTAATTTGTACCAAGTCGCGTAGGATGATTTGAAAAAAACACTACTTGTACGTCAGTTGGCCCCTTTTATCATTGTATAGGCCAAGTCGCATCAAAATGACACCACGAATGACTAGAAGCAGAATGAGTGGTGCATCCCAAAAATGGATTGGTCATCGCCGAATGCCTTATCCTTTTTATACTTTAATCTATCCAGTGGGTGAGGTTTTTGGAGTGGGACTTGGCGTGCACAGTCATCACATGGGAGCAGATCGCGTGAATCGATTTTATACATTCGCGCGCTATAAGGCCGATGTCATAGTTTGCGAATCGCTCGATGCAAAGTATGACGTCGGCTCAAAGCGAACGACAGGATGAACTGCAGCCGGCAGCTTCTCCCCTTGGGAACAAACGATGTCACGATAAATCGTCATAGTTAGCGCACCGCTTCAGTCTCCATTCAAGTGACAGTCTGTTTTTTTTTTCAGCCAACGCCACAATGTTGAACCAATAGTAGTCGGAAATTTGAGTGGCAGTCAATGTTGCTGACCAAAAAAAGTAAATGAAGATTCGAATAATGAACGTTTTTTCTTCCTCCGTTTTCTTGGAAATCGGAATAGTGGCCCTGCACCAAGCATTGATCCTACAGTTAATTTTTGGAGTGGACTTCCTACTTTCGCGAACGCATTATTTCTGAGTAGTAATGCTATTTCGGTGAGAACGCAAACTATTTCATAGTTTATTTGGGTGCTAACTTAGTTGGGGGGGGAGGGCGCCTTGCTCACCTGGCGCTCTCTCGAGCGAGACAGTGTAAACTCGAACATTCCAGCTTTTCACGCATGTCAAGTGACTGCCCTCACCCCCCACCCCCTAGACTGCCTACACTCCCCCTGGCTCACGGATTTCCGACGCAAAGATGCCAGGCGAGCAGACTGCCGCGCCGCCGCGTGGTCCCCCCCCCCCAACTAAGTTAGCACCTTTATTTGTATATTTGATATATTGCCGAGCATCGAACTTCCGCTCCGTTTTCGATTACTGATCGAATTATTTGTTACATCTTCCGCCTTCAATACTGATGTCTTCAGTTGGCAGACGTGACATCTCTCATCGGAAACAACGGTGTTTACCCCTCACTGGCATGGTGTGGGTTACGTCATCCTAAACCCTGCCAGCACCCCTCCCCTTTCTTTCCTCTCTTAGAGAGCGTCTGTGGCATCTGAGCATCGCCCTCCATCCTAATATTGTTCGGGCACAACATTTGCAGTATACATGAGGAGATTCATCACGCCTCCTTCTCCTGGTGACCTGCCACTGCCTGTCACGAAAAGTCTGGCCATCTCAAGCGGCGCGGTTTAGTTGGTCCCACCGTCAGCTGAAAACTGCTGAAGTTCCGATTATTTTGGATGCATGTTTTCAATGGAACTTATTTAATACTGAAACCAATAATAAATATTGATTTAAAGCGATTTTCAATGCGTCAGCAGCTGTTTTGTGCATGCGGCAAAGGCGCGCGGTTAGGACAACTATTGATTTTTCTCGTGCGGGGCTCTAATTCCCGTAATTACGTATTAGTCGCGCTGAACTTTATTACAGCACGACCATAATGAATTCATGCTCAATCGTACTTTCGTACTTCCGTACCTTGTTCATAAAGGCATTCACACAGCAGACTTGTGAACAAGTTGCCCGTTAGTTCTGTAAATCACCGTCATTCTGATTGGCACGGCTAACCACTCGTCAAACGCGGCACTTCTTCGCAACGATCACAGCGCTATCTCAGCAAAACGAACCGAATGAGTCATTCGACCCTTGGCTTGCTCAGTTATTAACTGAATCTAACAACCATTCTCCTTTACCTTTATTACTGTACAGGTATTAGAAGAAAGTGTGTCGTTCAGTGTGTCTGTGCAAACACCAATGAGTAAGCAACGATGAATTGAACGAGCGATTTAACCTTTTTCTCAATGGACAGACGGCAATTAAAGTGCTTGGTACGTAACTGGGCGAGAAGCTTTGTCATTTACGCCAGTTATGGTGAGCAACAAATTGCTTGTGCAGTTGCTCGATGTTGATTTCATTGAATTATTGAATTTGTATTTTCCTGCTTTTACGGTGAGCTACCTTTGGTAGTTATTACCTGGGACGTATTCAATTGCCATCCAGTAAAAATAACGCGTTAAACAGAGAACTGGCTTTCGTTCCTCTTTGCATTTCCTAAGTGCAAAACAATCGATCGACTTTTACACCAATGCGATGCGCGCGCTGATCAGCTGACCGTCGATGTGCACGTTCGATATCATTTCTACCAGTAATTCCTCCACAGGTTTTTGTTTCCAATCACGTTGTCGTCGTGTCGCTGCACGCATTCATTTCTTCCACCATTCATACTTTCCGTGCATGTTCATCACCATCCCTTTTTCTCGTTTTTGTAATATTGCCCACTGATCTATTGATTATGTTGCACTATTTCTTCCAGTTTCGTCATTAAGAGCGAGTGGCTTCAGTGGGTGCTGCGTGAGTCGGGTGGACATGCCATTTTTTGGCGATGCTTAGTCATCCCAACCCGGAGTCCTCCTTTTAACTGAGAATAGATCTCAGAAAAGGAGGAACACCTGGGTTAATGAGCCTTAATATTTTCTCCAAAGAACCTTCTTCTCGAAATCGTTGCCCATCCTACTCACACAACACTCGTCTGTGTACCGTTTTCAACGGTTCTGCTTTCGTACTAAATTTCGTATGTTTTCTACTGGAAGGTCGGTGTTTAGGATGTTTAACGACCTTTCGTCTCAACCCAACTAATACGAAGTGATATCGATAAGGGGTGTCTGTTTATTCCGTTCCGATACTTATTGAACTCATGAGTGTGTCTTTTGCTCAACACAAATTCGAACGTGGCTGGGTGATTCACCCTTTCTCTAGCATTCGTGAAGAGAACTTCAGCGATAGTTATAGAGAGTTGCATAGTTATATATAGTGTATAGTTGTATAGTTATAATAGGCGATTGTTCTCGTCACCTTACTTGTTCACGTTTGCACTCATTTGTGCTTTGAAACCTTTGTCTGTAGAAGCCCAAATTAGAAGAAACCTCTGTACACCGACAGGGGTTTGGTAGGCAACGAGCTCAAATGAAGTTCAACTACACACGATGTGCGAAACCCCTTTTGCTCGAGCGATTTGGGACGCTATAGCAAAATGATGGGGCACATTCGAGAACTAAGCCTTGGAGCGGGAAGTAACTTTGGAATGAAATAAAAATTGCTCACAACCCTGAATTCTCCTCGCCTGAGGCTTAGATCCCATTTATCATGAAGGGAATGTTTTACGCGGTTTGGCTTTGCGACAACAATGCCCATGTATCTTGCGATAGCGCCCGATTTTGCTTATTCCCCCTTCCCTCTCCCCCCCCCCTGAAATAATCTGGTTTACAATTGTTTCTTCGAACCATCTAACACAAAAACCTGAAAAACTTTAACAACTTTTGAAGAAATGTATGGAAACGAGCTTGAAGTGCTTTTGGAAAAAAAACTGTCCAATAGAGTTAGCAGCTATCCGCACCATCCATCGTATCAAATTCCACTTCCTGATTTGCATGGACGCAATATCTGTTCAAATCGAATTTTGGATTTGTCAAAGCGCCTGAGTGAAATGGGGCCTATTGGAATGGGGTGGGACATTTAGCGCTTTCTTGTGGATCACGGTAAATCTGGCTTTTGATGGTAAAGGAGCTCAGGGTTGGGTTAAGAAAGCACTTGCGCAGGCAGTGATCACTCTCATAATAAGCGAAAATTTTTATCGTGGTTTTCAGTGGATTGGGTGCTCGCACAATATGTCCCTTCCAACTTCACGAGAGTCGAAAATCATGCTCTGAGTCAGACGTGGAGTTTCCGATCATAAGGCAACCTATCAGATTCAAGGGAGAAGTGGCCAGTGGTGCCGGGATGAAGAAAAAACCACGAGAAACGGCCCAGAACCCGAGAAATGGCATCTCTTTCTTGACGTTGAACTACGCATTGGCGCGACTCTCATCGGTGCTGAACTCTCGCTAAAGCCCCTGTGCTGAACGCCTGGAGACCTTCGACGAGTGGTTCCCGGTGGGCGGGCAGTGGCGATAGTGGCGCGAGGATTGCCATGCTCTACCGCCGGGGGCATACCATTCGCTGCGAATTGGCCGATGTCAGACTGCGACTGGAGCGATTTCGCACAGGTGATGGGAGTGATTATTGTAACGTTTAGAGAGTATCTCATGCAAGTTTTTTTCGAATGGTTAATCTTTAGTGATGAGATATATGCAATATAAATGGGTTGTTTGATTTCCCTGTTCTCGAATCTGCTTACTAGGAAATAGGAAGTATCTAGTGTTATGGATGGACACCACCCTTCTCAAGGGTATCGATCGAAGGGGCGTGGCAGCGATAAATTGCATGCTGCCACTACATGGCCAATGGCACACCACGAGCCGAGCGATTAATCGCTTCCATCACTTGTGCAAAATCGCTCCAGTAGCAAAGTCTGACATCGGCCATTGCATATTGTCAGATGGTAGGTCTGCCTTTCCATGAGGTACAGTCCATATCTCGAAGTCAGATTAGGCGTGTCTATGGATTTGACGTGGCCGTCGCCGCACTTGATAGAAGCCGTGTGGATAAGCTGTTTCTAACATACTCCGCTGGATATCAGCAAAGCATGCTGGAAGCAGCTTATCCGCGCAACTTCTATCAAGTGCGGCGGCCGCCACGTCAAACCCATAGCCACGCCTAATCAGACTTCAAGATATGGGGTAAAAGTCTCCTCTCCTTTGACCTCCGACCTTATCGTAAAATCCACCTCTAAAAGAAGAAAGATTATCAAATCGGCTCGAGTGCTTTCGGAGGTGGAAGGGGAAGGGAGCATTGTGGAGAAGAGCACTCAACGCATTTGAAATCTTGTCGAATACTATTTTCATTACAGACGTGTACAACAGGTAACGCTTACCTAGTTTCTTTTTTGCACATAAAAATTGGTGCGCCCGCCTCGGACCTTTCTCCTTCCTTTTCCTTCCATTTTTCCTTACAGTGGGCAACATTAACTATTGCACAACTATTGCACCCACAGTGCCATCCCTTCCTCCTCTCAGCTACACAAGCGTCTGTATTTTCCTCAGGTATTTCTCCTCGTGCACATCCTTGATACGTTGACGAAATAAATCGGTAGCCTCCGTCGTTCGAATTTAGTTTTTGTTCAATCAATACATGGTTAGCATAATGATGTCATTTATTACAGACCCTGTTTTATGGGGAATTAGTATTCGTTGCCACCTCTAAAGAGTGTTGCAAGGACGAGCTCGAATCGCTAGAATGCAACGATTTCATGGCACTTACTCGTCATCATCATTTCACGTTCAACGTTTTATTTTCATCCTGCTCACTGTTCACGACATTCTTGTGAAGGGACAGTACGTCGTCGAAGTAGTGAGTTTTGAATTCGAAACACTATTATAGATGACTCATTTCTCCTTGTTATCAGCTATCACAATGCAAACGAAAAGATAGGCTTCAAGAAATTTCCGCGTTCTATGAAGTAAAATGATGGGAATCCGACTTTCATTCTAAGTTTCTCATTGTCAAAAAAAAATGTTGGCATTTGCTTTCAAAGCTACTCATATGTAGTAGATTCAATAGTTCGGTCTATGTCTAAATCTTCTTTAGTCTCGTGTTAGCCAGAAGATTACGTAAAATCAGTACCACATAAGTGAAAGGACAGAAACCTTAATGACACCGCATACTGTGATAGTGTGCGCTTCGCCTTTACAAATATTGTGACATAACGTTGTATTTATCTGTATAACTTTGGCGTTTGTTTCTTACTCACTTTTCCATCCAAGCATTTGTTGTTGTTGTTTTTTTTCACGAGGGTTCGTCATTACTTTTTACCAATTCAGCTGGAGCCAGCTCGTTTGGGCATTCGACGTTCGGTGCAGCGATGTGAGGCGACCGGTGCAAATTTCGGCGCCGACATTGTCACGTTCTCGTTCAGTCACGAGGCAATCGGATGCGCAATGCACCCAGAACCACTCGAAGCGTGCACGGAACATGTTGTGGTACGTGTAGAATTAAGCGTAAATGTTCAAGCATCAGTAGTCGAGGTCATGCCATCTTGCCAAACCTACCTCCTCCATGTAACGCAACACTCATCAATTTATTTAAAAGACGTCACGTAGTTTGCCACCTGCCTCGTAGTTTTTGATAAGTTTTGACGTAAGTGTCTGAAAACAATCCCAAAAGAAATGCACAACAGCATAGTCTCATGTTCGCTTTGGATTGAGTGAATTAGAAAGTTGAGCATTAGCTTGGGTTGCCCCAGGGTTCACCATAATTTCTACGCTGTCCAACAAACAAACGCGAGATGTGTGTAACGACTGGTGAAACGCATAGCTTTCTCTTGGTGTGGCGTAGCTGAACATCAAAATTCCTCCATACAGGTCGTCTTCGATTGTTAATGAGTTTCGTATCTCCAGCTCCCCACCAGCGCATTTTTGTGCTTCTAACAGAACACCTATGAAGCGTGAGATCCATCTTGCTGCTAATACCGAAATTTTTGATGAGAACCATCGAGTGCTTGAAGAGTTACTTTATCATTTGAGTGGGGTTTTGTTCATAATTTTATTTCACATTCAGTGATATTTTTTTGTTTTCTTAAAGTGATGCCTATCGATCTGCAGGCGTTATCTTTTCTGAAGCAGCCTTTAGCAAAACCTATGTGAATTGGTGCAATGGGGTTATGTAGGTAAATGGAAGTATACTTTATGCTGCAAAATGTGTCAAGATCAATATTGCTTCTTGTGGTGCTGAGCGCTAATGACCGTTCAAAATGAAGTCGTCTTAGGTACTAACCTTTTTAAGGTAAGATTGATGAGGTCACGGTATAACTCGTGATCTTCTTTTAGTTCGTTTTGCAGTTTTAGTGTGGAGTAAATACGCATCGGCCAAGAATTCTGTGATCGTGCGAATGAACGATCGCAGTCTGTGACTGCGTTAAGACCCATTTATGAATGCGTAGTACCACCTTTATAAATAACTAATAAAATTCCACATTATTTTGAGGAGTGTGCGCCTTGGAATTTATGCGGCACTTTCTAAGTATCCTCTTCGTGGGTGAAGTTGGCGTTGAAGGATGGTCCTGCGATAAAGTGGAGTCGAAAAAATGAAAATACCTACTCAAGAGGAAGGCAGGCCCCTCAAAACTGGTGTCAGACTTTTTGACGTGGATTCGCTAGCGGGCTCAGGTGTCGCCTGCGATCCGAAGAGTACGGGCGATGCAAAAGCTAATCATCGACTAAATTCGTTCAAATACCGCTGCCCATCTGGGTAATCCACGGATTCGCAAAGTCTGACGCCGCTCAAAGGGTTAAGACGTTGCGCGTTTTGCAGAGAAGTGTACGCTCCTTGCGGTCCAGCAGGGTCGCATCGACGGTCGTCGCTGCTCTGCCCGTCCACCGACTGGCTACTCCCTCGCCATCGGACTCTTGACGTAGACTTTGATTCAGCAGAGAAGCAGAGCAGCGTGTTCACGTTGATGACCTTAGCACCTCAGAGGCTCGAAGCAACCGCAGAGTCAACTTAGAGATTGGGGATCCCATTTTGCAGATTCAGGCCGTTTTAATTGGTTTTTCTTCCTCTCTGCATGATGAGCGCCTACACATTCCTTTTTAATGGGTGGTCGATTCATCGAAAGAGTCGCCATTATTCTGTGCCCATTTCGTCACCGTCGAATATTCGCTACGGAGGTGTCCCTAGAGAAAGAAAAAAGCCGGGCACCTCTCCGTCCAAGAATGCATGGCTCTGGCTTCGTGTGTCCGGATGGAAGCTTTAAATAGTACTGGTTGCTCGATGGCTGGCAGTAACTAGAAAAGATCACCGTTAGGATGAATAGTTGCTTTGAGTACCGTTTAATAAGCTCAAGGTGTTCTATTAACTTCTCAGTTCATTCAATCAATTAACTTTCAGTACCCCAGTAATGCCACTCTCTGTGCCTCAAATTTTGCGTTGGTCCCGAGAGGAAACTGCAGTTTCTCCGAGAAGGTATGTTTTCCTAATAATGTAGATTCATCAGGTTTCTTTCAACATTATCAGCAGCTCATTAACCATTACAGGCTTACCACGTCCAACGTGCCGAGCCTTCGGGATTTCAAGCATTGATTATCTACAATTCAGAAGGGAAACCTCCAATTGACATGGCTGGTAGTAAATACGCTGACGCGGTGAGTTTTTTTCTTGTTCTTTGATGGTGTTGAGTTGAAAAATGAAATGGGTTGCTCTTGGAGGAGATTTTCAAAGTCATTTACAGTGAAATTCACTTTGAGCGCCCATGTGAGGGGGGGGGGGACGTTTGTCGCATCATTTTCGTCTTCCATTATTAGTAAATATTATCTTAGTACTGAGCATTATCGAGGAAGGAGCCTGTGCTGTGATTTTTTTTTTCGTTTTTCCATGTTTCTTCCCCTCCTAGACTTAGTCCTGGAGGCATGCCAAAATATCCTTCCCACTCTTCCCTCTCTTACAAACATGAACGTCATATCTTGTATTTCATTTAAGTGTTAGATTTTTCCAGGTATTTCTAATTTTTTGATTTTACAGGTTCGCATTCCGGTGCTCATGATCTCTTATCAATGTATGATAGCAATTAACACTACATATCCAGCTAGTCAAGGGTTGGTTCCTTAACTAGGTGTATCTGCTGCTTACTCAATTGAAGGTGTTTATGTGGGTTTAAATTTAGGTATATCGTACAGATCAAAGTAACGCCGGGTTACTACGATTTGTTTCGCTACCTTATTCCATTTGTAGTCGTCGTAGGATTCTGCTTCATTGTTTTGCTTATCAGCTTGGTAAGTTTTCCGTATTTGTATGTGTGACTAACACCTTAGTCAGACTCACCGATTAACTCATTTAAAGATATTGAAGGCGATACGACTGTGTCGTGAGCGTCGACGCGTCGCTCGAAAACGTCTCTCGAAACGGAATCTTCGCAAAATACCTACAAAGAAGTTTCGAAAAGGTAAATCGGTGTTGGTGCAGTTTTTTGCCTTGCTAATATAGCATCACGTAATTTCAGGAGACGAACCAGAAACGTGTGCCATTTGTCTTGATGACTTCATCGAGGGTGAAAAGTTACGTGTTTTGCCATGCCGACACAGTGAGTAGTTATGAACAATATAGTATTCTTACTTCTTTCAACGTTGAAATATCAAAGCAATACACCATGGCAGCGGTCGTGATAAATTGTAAAGTATCATGAGCACTAATCCTGTGAACTCACTCTAATCGTCGACGTATTTTGTGCCACACAAGCAATAGTAGCAAGGATCCATGTTCACTTAACCTCCTAGGTTGTACTCCGTTCGTTCTTCAAAAATTGCCTGGAAAAAGCGCCGGCATGCCTTGAAAACTGTTGATCCTGACTTCTTTATGTCTGAAGATGGCTCTACGTCTTTGCTTTCTTACTGGCTTTCCCTCACTTAGTGGCATGTCTGCCTTATCAGTTTTACCTTCATGCTTCACATTAGCTATTGCCGTTTTGTGATTGGTGTGTTTGACTGCATTCTTGAAACGAATGGAACGATTAACACGAAACCCTCAGGGTTAGGCCGATGTCAGACTTTGCGAATCGCGCGATTCGCTAGCGTCTGCGGTCGCGTCGCGGCCAGTGAATCACTCAATTGGCTGGTACCGCAACGCGACCGCGGACGCTAGCGAATCGCTAGTAGCGAATCGCGCGATTCGCAAAGTCTGACATCGGCCTTAAGGTGGCCTTTTAGTTCACAGAATCCATATCCCCATCTTTTCATACATGCAAGTGTGAAACTTCAGTAGCTGTTCATGCATTTTTCTACTAATGGCTAGATTTTTAGCCTACCATTGCAATTGTATCGATCCATGGCTAACCCAAAATCGCAAAGTTTGCCCTATGTGTAAACGGCGGGTTGGTGCAAAGAACTCGGATTCTGAATCAAGTGACGAAGAAAGACGACAGGAGGTAGCGTTTCTTATTTTCATTATTGTTAATTGCTTTTATCTTTTTATACTCTTATGCGCATTTAGCAACCTACATCTTCTCGAAGTACATCCATTACACATACTTATCTCGAGGACGAAGAAAGAACCGAGACTCCGATTGGTGGGTATATATTTTGACTACATATATCATTGCCGCGAATTACAACAATCAAATTGTTTCGGTTGAGTAGTCACATCTGAAACGCGTGCACGGCATATTTTGTAGTAGTTGAGTGGGTGGTGACGGAACCATAAAAACGCATTCTAGCTGCAATATTGTCTTTCATTCTCTTTCCATAATTTCTCATCAAATGCTTTGATGTTTTACTGGTCACTAAGCTTTCTATCTCCTTTCGCGTCGATACGCGTTTTGAAGCTCTTCTATTGCTGTTTTTGTATGTGCACAGTGTCATTTTGACTGGACCTACCAGTTATCGACATTTACGTGAGGAGCTGACTCCCTTGTTGTATCTGACAAGCTTTTGGTGACTAACGTAGGTGGGGTCTTAGAAAAGGAGATGTTCAACAGTTGTTTGTTAGGAGATCCGAAAAATACACCAATGTTGCGAAGGTACTTGGTAAAGGAACTGGTTTTGGAGTGAATCTCGTTGGTGGAAGGTTTCTTGATATTTCTCTGCTTTCCTGTTATGTGGGCTACGACAGTTTTTGACACGTAAGTGTTCTTCCTAGTCATGTGGACCCTTCGCTTCACACGACTAGAACACTCACGTGTCCAAAAGTGATTGGAATGCAATAATCTACAAATCTTTTTTTTTCTTGCTAGCAAAAGCATACTGTAGCAGTGAACTCTAATGTTTTCAGCTTCTACAAGTCAAGTCCTAGCAGATGTGCATCACAGTGACATCGGCGGATCTCGTGAACAGTTGGTGGAAACCGATGAGATTACATTGCAAGGAGAGAGAGGAATAACGGACGACGAGGCCGAAACTAACACTCTGTCACAGTCACTAAAAAATAAACTGAAAGGATTCTTCACGAAGTCGTCGTCACGTCCACCAATGGACGTGAGTTTGCTGGCCATCATTTTGTTATATTTGGATCTTCTCAGCTAAACAGCGGGCGTGGGCGGTGCTGGAGTAAGGGCAGGGGATCATTTTGTTACAACAATTCATGGTGTTCTCATTAAACACGAGGGCGCCTGTAGTATCCATACAAGCCTCCAGACAAGGTAACAAAGACAAACCTGTCAGCTAGTCAACCATTGAAGAGGGCGGAGGGGTGAAGAAAAAGGGAGGGAGAGAAAATCCAGTGGCGGCGCGGTCGCGAGCGCGTGCTAGTGACGTCACAACCAGGGAGCGCGACAGCACTTCGCTTGAACAGAAAGGAGTTGCCGTCCCTTCTAAACCTTTCCAATCAGAAGTTCTAGAGATGGAGTGATCGTATTCTTACTTATATTACCTATATCATGCCCAAGGTAGGAAGCCGAAATTTTTTTTAAAGTGCGGAGGAAGTCAACGTCTTCATTTGTGAGTCTTGAGGAAGCACGGTTGAAATTGGTTGTAGTAGTGTTATTATAAGTTCAATATTTCCATTCCTATTCACTATTTCTTCACGGTAAATTTGGGGTACTTACCTACCTACACTATGTAATACATTAGAGCTTTAGCGAGGTGCTGTCCCTAGTTAGTTACGTCGCTATTGACGTCATCAGCGCACACCTGTGTCCGCTCAACCGGTGAATTTTTCTGTGGAGCCTAAGAAAACGGTTGTGAGCCAAGAAGCAGAAATTTCGCCCAGGCCTAGAGGGATGGAGGTTGGGATTGGAATAACAACTTCTCAAAAATGTGAAACCCATTTTGCTCTGAGTTTCAATCCCCTGGCCAATGATCCTTTGTCTTTTTTCTGCTTCATATAAGGAATTATCTCAACATCTAAAAAATTCTAGGCAATCAAAACCAAAGGATCCGACCAAATTAAAGTATCTTGTTGAAGAACCACGTAGTATCACTTGTAGTTATACGCGGGGTAACATTTCAGACATGTTTTTTTTGTTAACTGGTGTTTATGAAGGTTTTCACAGATATTGTTGTTCAAATAATGAGCCTTGTTTTCTAAGCTGTCTGGAAGCTTCAACAGACGTTGCAGATCTTCACAATTATATAGTGTATTATATTTATACAGTGTCAGCGGCAAATAACTTCCTCCCCCGCGCGCTTCCTTACCCGTCACAGCAGCAGATCCCACGTCGTATATCGTGGCATGTGGACAAATTATCTGTTTTCTCTATTTAAGGGATCTGGAGAAGTGAACGATGCCTACGAAGGTGGGAGTACTCCTCCGGCAGATACAGTATCCGTGGAAACATCAATTTTTGAGGATGTTTCACTTGAAGAAGGGTGAGCTTCCCTGTTATATTCTGTCCTAGCAAATGAAAAGTATATACTGGAAAGATAATCTGTTGGTCATGAATTTCGCATCCATTAGTTCCCTAATATTCATTTCTCAATTGCGGAAAGGTCTCTTGACTACCTCCATTTGTTGACCAGAGCAAGACTAACATCTATTTGTGGTCTTCTCCGTGTAGAAGATGCTGAAGCAACCTTTTTAACAACGAACAGAGGTCAGGCTTCAGGGCAAGATCAACCGTCACGTTAGTTCTCTCAAGGTTTTTACTGCTCGCTCCTCTTAGAGGGTTCTGATAGGGCCCCCTTCAACTCTACATAATAGTTGATGTGTGTAGGGATGCGCAAATGCAACCGGCGTACGACTGCGTTGCGTTCTTCCCATTGGTGCGCACAATCCTTTTCATCTTCACCAAAGGGATCGATTACTAGTTATCCAATGAGTGTAATTCTCTTCAGACTATATTTTTTTGAAATATTCGGCTTGATTTGTGATCTTCGGGGGTGCTAGGTTCAGAAAACCAAGTTGATTATGGAGTATCTTGAAATTTTTTGTTTGAAGAAGAGAACTCAGATTTTACGAAAATGCGCACTCTTTTTGTTTGTTTTTTTTTCTTTTGAAAGGTCGTAATTTCCTTTGCGTGAAAAATTGTGGGGTGTCCCCCAAGAGGCCCACCGCGCGGCGAAGGAAGAGACGCAGATGCGGCAAAGGACGAGTCGCAGCGCGTGCTGTGCGATATGAGACGTAGTATGGTACACTCTATTTAACCTGACGCCTAACCGCTACAGTGCGACTCGTCCTTTGCCGCGTCTGCGTCTCTTCCTTCGCCGCGCGGTGGGCCTCTTGGGTGACACCCAGAATTGTGAAGAGTGGTAAGAAAATTTGAAAGCCTGAAAACAGTTTCCTCTTAAAAAATACGCAAAGTTTTGTAAAGTTCACATGTCCAAAAATAGCCGTCGGTTTTGGGTGAACTTGCGGTTCGCTTTGACCACGCGCTGTTTTTTTTTCGCCTTGAATCTATAACTTCAAATTCAACTTTTTGCGATTCTTTATTCCTGTAGAAAACAACGGCTAGAGCTCTCTAAAGGATAAGTGAACTCATTCCCCAATTGATCGGGTCAAAAACAGCCCTGTTAGTCCATTTTTTCTTAGAGTTTTTGGAACTACTCTTGAATGCGAATTCTCACTATTCAAATGGTACTCTCTTCAAATTCAATAAACGGTGATCGCCGTGACAAAGTACAAGATTTGTGTTTTATAATAGACACCGATTCTTTTTCAAAAGATCGCCATCACGAATCTTTTCTTTCAGTTTTTTTGTGCGCCTTTATAATCTGCCCAAATGGTCACTCTTTCATTAACTCAGGTCCAGTCTAAGTATATTGGCTGTTTTTTTATGTAGAACTATGTTTGTGTACGCCACTAGTGAAGTATAGTCAGTTCGGGTCAGATTATCAGTAAGATTATCCTGCTCTGACATGCGTGATGTACTCGATTGTCGTAGTAGCTGGAGAAGCACTCAAAATGTATATCCCTCATCTAGTGTCGCGTTTGTATTGATTCTAATCGTTTGATGCTGTGAGCCTGAGCCTAGAACTGCGAGCTTTATTCGCATCGGTCAAAACTTTCGTCATTTCTGCTGCGCTTTCAGCTTGTCACTTTTTGCACACATTTTAGTCCTTGTAGAATAATCATCTCCTGCGCACCCATGCCAGTGAAGATCTCACATTGTGACGTTGACCCCTGCGCATAGACCCCCTTCCCGTCTGCAAAATACGGCCCTGTCGTTAGACCTTGGCCAGCGGACGGTTGATCCTGCTCGGGGGTGGGAATTGTGGCAGAACGTGTTGCCCTTACGATATCGATTGCGTCCCTTATGCTGATCATGATTTACCTAGCTTTTCGCAAACACCTAGCTCGTCATGGTCATCTCGCAGTGAAAGAAATAGTGTGAACAAGTAGATTTGTTTGTAAAAGCCGATTCTGAGTGGTATTTCTGAAAGAGTGTCTGTTCATTATACGATGGATGCTTTGGCTTATAGCTTTGTACCAAGCCATTGTCAGATCCCACGAGAGCAAGCGAGAAGACAGGGTTCTCATGTCTTTGATCTGTTTCTTAGAAATGAAAAATGCCGATCATTCGATTTATGGGAAGTCGATCTTAGGGATGTCGAAAGCGTTCATACTATGGCTGGTAATATCCGAACATTTTCCCGAATTGTTGTTTCGTTCTTCGATATCGATAAAGGTGCAACCATAATTAAGTCATTTCCTTCTACGGAATTACATTTCAGACGTATGGAAAGTGGTGAAAGACGTCGCCATCCAGCTGGATCACAGGCAGTCGTCACCGATCAAGTACTCCATGATGATTCGTTGAGTGATGAGGAGGTCGAAGGCCGCGATGGGCGCACGAAGCGTCTTCGTACAAGACGTGAACGTGACGGTGACAAGTGAGTTTTGTAGACTTCTTTCGATATCCGTCCTTCACGTCGGTCATATCAGTTTCTGGAAGTTTTGTTGGTAGTTTGAGGAGTAGATGGGTGGAATAGATCACAGCTCGGTGTTTTGCATCTAAATTTTTGAGCTCGTCGCTTATCGCCACGGTCTAATGCCTAGCATGCACTAGACATAAGGATTAAAATCTGTCGACACTTCATTGAATTGCTCCGCTTCCAAAATGAGTGCAGCATACTTCTTCACTGTTGTCGTTAACTTCATATAAGCGCCGTTGTTGGGTAGCTATTTGGCAGTGCCCTTTAGTAAGGTCATATAGGTTGGCCCATTCAGAGTGACATTATTGGTTCTTGTTGAAATTTCTGTTTTTTTTTTGCGTCTGAAGCTCAAATTTATTGTCTGAGAAATATTTTTATGAAACTGTGGCTGGCTGATTGATCATGACGTATGCGAGATCAAGGCCGCAATGCATTTGTCACCGACCACAGCGGTTTGTTCGAATGGGACGGGGGCGGTGGGGAGGGGAAAGGAGGACGATGTGCTTTTTTGCGGATTGTTCACGTTGACCTCAGATAGCAGGTTGGTGAGGACGTACCCTGTGGGCCCGTCGACGTTATGGGTAAAGATGATAAAGGATAAAGCATTTGCCGTTGATCAATCCCTTTTTGGGATGCGGCACGCATTCTACTTCCATTTGTACATTCGTAGTGGCGTTTGAATGCGATGTGGCCTATACAATGACTTGCGGGGCCAGCCGATGTACAAGTCAGTGTTTTTATCCTCCCAGACAAGTCTGGTACCAATTAACCGACCCCGGAGGGATGGAAGGCTTGGTTGGCCCGGGCGACTCACGACCCAGGATTTGATCCCCGGACCGCTCGCGTGGTAAGCGTGCCACTTGCCACTACACCACTTCCGCCCTGGGCAACGTTATTGCTGGCTTAACGTGGCTTTTTAAAAGTACCAAATTCAGGCAATGTTTTATCGCGAAAGTCGTGGTTGTCGTCTCAAACTTTGTACCAATTCGCTGACTAAATACATTCCCTCAGTTTGGGCAGCATTATACGCAGTTTACGCCTTATTTTCTTGATGACTGAAAAATTTCAACGAGCTCGTCTGAGCTGCAAAAACCTTGGAACCTTGGCTCTGTGCATTTGTTCTGACATATGACCGCAGTTTCAAGTGTCTTTTTTTCTAAGCAGTGCATGCTTTGTGAGGCTCCCTTCTCCTCATGTAAATAATTACGTGATTGTTGTGAAGAAATTTGACGCTATTGCAAGACACAGCAGCATTTCGTCAGCGCACATCGCACCCCGTCGCTCTCAACGTGTGCATTTATGTCAACTTTGCCACTTGGTCGGTATCCAGACGACGGTGCTTGTCCTGGACACGTAAAATACGCGATGTATTGACGCGTTCGGGATTTTCGTTAAAGGGGATTTACAGTACGGACCAAGTGCCACGTTACCATAACTCCCCTTCACATGTGGTGGTAGAGGGTCGGTTCTATGCACCTTAAAGCTGCCCTAACTTTTTTGAAATTGGACGTACGGGGCGGAGGACCATGACGCTGACTGGCCCAAGAGACCAGCCTCGGCCACTCGATGCCAACTCTCACTTGGCATCGCGGACCATCTTCCATAAATCTTATACTACACACACCAACACTCCTCAGCCAGCAAACAGCACCTAGTCCGTTTTCCGCATTTGATCGTTCAACAGTCCTAGCGCTTTGCTCTCCGTCTCTGCAGGCCATCAACTCCGCGGGAAGAGTCAGGCGGCGAGGGTTTAGCCTGTTGATGGGCGGGTAGCTAGCAAGCGACGCAATTGCGGCCCTGTTAGGCTGCCGAGGGCATACCTTTTGCTGGGAAATGCGCATTGTCTCGCACTGCGGCCGGGCTGCATTTCGACTAGATATATTCCCACTTCTTCTATCTCCAATCATTATTAAGTCCTTCTTCAAGCGAGAGAGTTGACCAAAATCACCCAATACAAGCAGAAAAAATCAAAAGTGATGGTGCTGGAAGTTCGATCACAATGTAAACTTGAACGTGTGGGGAGCTTTGCGCTGCTCGTGACTTTGTATCACTACTTGACTAGAATGCTTGCGTTCAAACGAAATGCTTCCGTGTCTTGCGGTAGCGCCGAAAAGTGTCAAGAGTGAAACAGAAACATGGAATAAAAAACAGCGAAAGGAGAGCGGGGAACAACGAGGTACTTTCACGTAAATTACAAGTCCATTTCATGTTCAATTTTATTCTTTGTTACCACAGAAAATTTCGAGTTTTCTTATGACCTATTATTGTTTCAATGACAGTATTATTATGTGTTTGAGTTTTGGTTCTCTAGATTGTAATCGATCGACAAATCCTTTCAGATCGCGCTCACGTGACCCACCGTCAGATGGCGAAGGAGGAGCACATGCGAGCACATTCGGCAATCTTTCCGTTTAGGAGTAATAACGGGCGTAAGGCACTTCCTTTAATACGGTGTATCAGATGCATAGGAATTAATACGTTGTATGGTGTCTTATAGATGTCCTTCCGTTTGCTGGGTATATTATTGCATGTAAAATCATTTATAAGATTGTACTATATCTGTTCTGCCGCCTCATGATATTGTTTCACTTCCTCTGCTCCTTTCCACGTCGTGGTGGCCTACGTCTACCTCAATGAAATCTACTGCTCCTTATGGATATTGTGCTTTGTTTGTTTGTTTGTTTATTCATATAGTGAGGATCTAGCGGCTTTTTTGTGCATGTGAAGTGTTTGTGTTTCGTCTGTGTTTATCATATGAAATGCGGTGATATTCACTCTGAGAACAGATCATGGCCTTCCTTCGCTACTTTCTCTTTGATTATCCTTGACGGTTATCTTCTGGATAACTAGCTTTGAATGACGTGTCCCAGTGAGGTTGGAGGATTCGTGTTATATGTTCGTGAGCTAGTCACCTTAATCCTAATCCTTTTATTTCTATTCGACAAAGTAGTTTTTCTGCTAAATCTATTTGTTGATTGTATGATCGACATGAGTATATTGTAGCTTGGTCTCAAAGACGACTTCCAGTCATGTCGCAGCCACGCCCCGGCGTGGTGATGCCACGCCTTCAGGGAGCGGTTGGCATGTGATGTGATCGCGAGGTGATATTGTGAGGTAGTTGACCAACGCCCGTGAGGTCTTTCCGGCTTTAGTCGTGTATATTGTTCTGTGTTCTCTGGGTACGTTCCTCCATTATCTCCCTAAATCCATGTTCATTGTCATTATTATTATTGTGTCTTTGAAAATTTTTTTGTCGTGTCATACATAAAAGGTTTTATTAAAGCGATATAAGATGAGTAAGAAAGACAATGTAATACATTGAAATGAGATAGCTAAAGTGGAAGGAAGTTCACACAAAGTACAAGGGGTGTTAAATTTCAGTGATCAAAACAATGTGGGAAAGCGGGACTAATGTACAATTGAGCGAAATAAACGAGGCACGGGTATAGCGAGTCTTCCTTTCACGTATTCGTAATGAGATCCATCGACACTTGATTAGTATGGAACAAAGATCGATATATAAGGTTTGTATGGTGAACAACAAATATACACGACGTATCCCCCTTGGGCAAGGAGTCCTCTTGTTTGCGTCATATTCTTACATGTTTCATTCATCTGAAATATTTTGCTTTACATTCTTTTTCTTTGTGATGAGTAACTGCAGAAACATCTAGTAAACAGGATAGACATGCTTTTCGAACTGGGAGCGCTTTGTGTTTTGCAGTGAAGAAAGTTTCCTTGAGCACGTAAGGTGAATGACAATTCCAGCGCAGAATGCGTTTTAGTGCTGAGTGCTTTTTTTCCAGATCAGTCGTCTACAGAGTAAATATCGCAGAATCGCTCGGCATGAAAATTAGTGTTTTTTTATTCCTTTAGACGATAACAGTTTATCGTGATTCCATGTAAATACTAGGTTCCGAAAACGAGTCAGCCCCGCATTCGCATGTTTCTCCCATTTCTGACATTAGAGACTTATTCCGCTACTTATTTAGGTGGACCTGTGTGTTTCACGGCTGGAGTATAGCAATAAATGAGAGAGAATTGAGAATTGAGCTTTTCTCATCTGGAAAATGAGCCACATTTACGCTACTTAGGTTTGTTGCAATATGGCAATCCACGCGGCGCAGTGTCTGCCTCTCGCTCATCCCTTACTGTTTTTGTCTTCAAATTTTAGGGTGCCCCCCAAGAGGCCCGTCGCGCGGCGAAGGAAGAGACGCAGCGCGTGCTGTGCGATATGAGACGTAGTATGGTACACTCTATTTAACCTGACGCCTAACCGCTACAGTATGCGCTGCGACTCGTCCTTTGCCGCGTCTGCGTCTCTTCCTTCGCCGCGCTGGGCCTCTTGGAGGACACCCCAAATTCTGTTTACTCGCAGCGCCGGTATCTTGTCATCGTAGCACTTCTCCATAACCCAGAATGAAGGTCCGCATATTTCGCCCTTGATGGTTTCTTTTCCTTTTTTTTCACCCACATCACACATGTGTATCCATGTTCGAGTACGGTAGTTACACTTAGATTATCGTGGAACTTGCATCAATACCATCAAGTTGTTCAGAAACTCTGTGTAGTTTCATCACTATGTCCCTCCATGGTGATTCTATTCTGCGTGGAGAAAGTGCACTTGCTCTTGTAAAACTTACAATGCGAGCTGTCTGCCCTAACAATGGAAAAGATAGGAGCCTACACTGTTCTAAGAGTTATCCGCGCTTTTGACTACCATTGAATTCATGAATGCGCTCGAATGATCTTTGAGCTATCCAGAGCGACCACACGATATGAGTCAGCGTTTCTATCTTCTAAGAAATACTTGGTACCATTTCAGTCGGTCGGAACAATGAATTCGCGCGTAAGTTAGGCAGACAGGGATTCGATTATAGAGTACAGAGACAAAGTGACTGGAATCATCACCCTCTCTCTCAACCTTACACCGTGTAGCAATGAATTAGCATGCTCAATGGGCAGTTAGTGTGAAAGACAAAGAGAGACAAGACGAGACAAAGCGCAGTTTGGTAAACGACGAATGTCATTTTAAACAGTCAACTTTTTCGCTGAACACTTTCTTTGTCTCAGTGCCATTGGTTACCGTCTCGACGTCAACTTTTTTCTAAAGTTGTTTTTGCGGAACCTTTTGAACGGCAGAGACAGCATCACACCGTTGAGTAGCCGAGTTCGGCCCACTTTCGTGAGCTTTGAGTTTGAGGCGGAGTTTACTATGAAAAAGCACCCATTACACATCAAGGGAGAGGGTTGCACGAATGAAGAAAAAAGGAAGAAAAGATAAGCGGCTTAGCCGTGTAAAGCTGGGTAGGCCGCTAGGGACATACTTTTCGCTTCGAAACGCGCATCACCGCACCCTGAGGTGGGAAGCGCCTGCCTTTCGAGTAGGTTCCTTTCCCTTTACGCTGCATTTGAGTGTGTGTTCAGCTTACACATTTACTTTTGAGGTCGGTGCATGTACTATATGAAAGTATTACGCTATCGAATTCTGTTAACGCTTAATTGATCCCAGAGAGATGAGGAACACTCGGTTGGCATGAGTGCTACTACAGGACTCACGATTTGATCCCATGGATGGGTAGGAATCAACTCGCAAAATCAAGAAGGGTTTTAGAATTTTAGTCTTACTTTTTGATTCCTCAAGTAGGTACATTGGAAGCGAATTACAAAAATTCCACCCTTCCTGTCCGGCAAAATGAACGCCGATTGCTTTCGACAGCGGTTCCGGCACGATTTCGAATTGTTTTCGAGGCGACTCCTAGAACAAAGAAAATGATGTTAGTAATAGAAGTGTACTGGAGAAATGAGCCTTCTGACCAAGCCAGAATTTCGACCATTTGAACAACTCAGTGGCAACACTCAAGGAAATTACCTTCATTTGTTGCCTGTTTATGCTGTAAAGTAATCAGCCATACCGTCTACAGTTACAGCATGTTTTTGTGGCCCAACACCACTTTTGCTGGATTAGAACGGGCCGTATCCCTGTGCTATCACTGTATGCAACTGTTTGTTGCGTTTGTTCAGAGTTTTCGATGATGTTCGCAAGGTCTCACAATTACCTCAGCCAACATAATCCAATGAGGCATGGAAAAATTTCATGTTTTTTATACTACTACCGGAAAGGTACAGGAGTATGCCCTGGCTCTTCGATTGAAAACCTTTCTTCTTTTTTCAGCCAGCCAAACGTTCAAGTATCTCCCACCCATAATCCCATAACCTCATGGCGTTTTCAGCTTCTGCTCATCGTCTCGAAACAAAAGGTCTTCAGAAAAAAAGTAGAAGTAGGACTTGAGTACGTCGTGTCAAGTGGTGTAGCCCAGACGTGGAGTAAGTGATAAATGATCTCACATGGCAAAATGATTATTCTGAGGGGTAAAATCTGAAGCCTGCAGCGGTACAGGGAGCAGCGTGAGTATAGCAAATTTACTGTTTCTGCACTTCGCTCAGGGGCTCTAGGTGATCAATACATTTCTCTCACTCACAGAATTCGTTTTCGTTCCTCATCAGAGAATGAATAAAGCAGCAACCTACTAAATGAAGTGTTCGAAGTTAATACTCCGGATTGCCCCGCGCACCACGTTCCCTTCCTTTGTTCTTAGGAAGGTTCTTGAAACGTCTTCCTTAAGGCAGCGATTACGATAAATTCAAGAAGGGTTTAGTGTGACGTGGTGGTGCTCAATGGTACGCCAGTGGCGAAAAAAGCGGAGAAATCCGTCAAGAAAACGCAAAACGGGACCCCTTTTTGGCCGTTGGTTTTCACTCATGAACAGGTAACAGCTCAGAAAGCGGACGTATGAACGAGTTCACCGCAACGTTTGATGGCACCATTGCCAAACACGCTTTAATCGAGATGCTCCATTTGCGCCGCTGGCCACGCAGCTCGTCCAAATCAACAAGTAAACTAGTGGGCGGATCGCTTTTGGGGGCGGAGCGCTTTCGAAGTCCTGCTCAGCAACCAGCGCACCTTTCGTCGTGAAAGCGCCACACTCGCTTCCCTGGCAGCCAAGTAACTGATTCGTGTGGTGCATATGCTTCCCCGATGCGCTCCCTCTTTATCGTAATCGCTTCCTTTAATTTTTCAGAGTTTTTGAATTTTCGAAAAGATTTTTTCAGGCTCGAATTGCTCCAGTACGGGTATTTATCTGGAACCGTTTCCGTCAAAAGACAGAGTAGCAAGTTCATGCCGAATTACTTTGACTAACCTGTGCAAGTCGACTTGGCAATATATAGCAGCGTTTCATGTCCTCAAGCTTCACGACAATAACTCTCTGAAATAAGTAATATACTGCTGTTATATTTTTGCTTAACAGGTTTTTCATTTATTTTCCAACTCTGTTCATTAATCAAAATTCAAACACTGACACGTTAAGGTTCCAGTAAACAACGAAGCTGCACTCCTAATTCACAAGACTCCTATTAAATAAATCCAAAACTGGATGCATTGCGCTCTTAAAGGCTTGTTGGTATTTTCTACTATGCATCGAAGAAATCGAAGCAAGCAAGTACACACTATCTACGGAAAGAGGAACTCGTCTCGGGAAGCTCATTAGTTTTGCTCCAGAAAAAGTCAGTGTCACATACCGACATATTTGTGAGATGCAGATCTATTCCTTGTAAGGTTTCCAAATTTATTTTGCATCGTCAATATACTCAGTGAATTAGTGAAGGCACGCTGCGGGTTAGGCACGCACACCTGTTCCATGCCTGATCGTGGTAGAGAGATACACAAGCTTTGATATTGTGGCCCCTCCGCGACTTCAAAAAGCGCGACAAAGGCGCTATGAGCCTGCTTGACCAGCTCCACACCTTGGCCTGCAAGCAGAGTCAACCGTGCGGTGCGCAGATTTCAAAATTTACGACCCCCTACCTCTCGAAGGGTATCTGCACAACCCACTGCATTAGCTATTGTGGCTCATTACATATTGTGGGCCCATCATCGGGCCGTTACCGACATGGAGAGGTGGTTGACAGTGGGGAAGTCCGCGCGCTTTGTCTCGCTCAGAGGCAAGAAACAATGCAACATGGAAGTTCACTCAAAAAATATTAGGTCGGTCCATAAGTCTTGCAACAAACTACATTTAATGCTATAGAATTTTAGGGAGAACTCCTGAAAATCCGCAACATATTTCCTGACGTAGCATCAACCTTTGCAATTTCAGCCAACGGTCCAGCTCGTTGTCTGCTTACTTATTATGGATATTACACCGATTTCGCGAGAGGGCTCTCGTGCCCTTAATTTTTACGAGTACTGCTTGGAATGTTCCGCAAGTCATGCTACACCAAGGATTGGCCAGAAGATGGCGAGGGCACGCTCTCTCAAACCACGTGCAACGGCGCTTCACTCTGCTCAGCGTTGACTTTTTTATTTGAAAATAACCCACACTCCAACCACCCTGTGACTGACAATCACGATGCTCTATCTGACGCCGTTGAAAAGGGATCTGGATAGAGTATCGATCATTTGCTAGAGCGATTCCGATGCGACAAGGAGACAGCACTGTGGCATCTCCAAAGACTTGTGAAGATCCGAAAATGTAGAGTTTGGTCCCCACGTGCCTTGAGCCCGATTCAGCTCCAAACACGATCTGACACCGTTATGTTCAAGTCGACTTACTAGGGATTCTACGATTGACCATCCATCACATTTGCCGAAGATGAGGAGTGGGTACAGTTTACTAACAAATGAACAAGCGGCGGTAGTCCAGCTCAAACGCTTCGGGAGATCTTATTGCTTAAGTTCAACCTCGTCCAAGTAGGGCCTTCTCGGATTTTTGGTGGAACACGGGAGGAGTTAAGCTCTGGAAACCGCCTCCGTATAGAAACCACTCCTTTAATTTTCAAAATTTTTGCATATTTCCAAAGCTAGTCAAAAATTAGAAGACCTACATTCTCAAAAAAAACATTGGTTCTTTTGAATTACCACTTTCTCAGAAAAATACGTCCGATTGTTCCAATCTATCGCTCTTGTGGTTTGTTTTCAGGCCATTCTCGCAAAACGCGAGTTTTCAACCATCGAACGGTCATAAGTCTCTTCAAAATCGGTGTAATGAGAAGCGGTAAATCATATACATCTACATGACCAGTACTTTATAGCCGATGTTAGATAATCTGAAAAGGGAGCCCGTTCGCCTGCCATAGGTTTCTATTAGTACTCCAGAGGCCAATCGGCCGAATTGCTGCACTTTCATCCACTTTGATGTGACCTAAAGCGTGGGAGTGTTTCTAAAACATTTTTTCGCTCTTCCTCACAGGGACATGACGTATTTTGGTAGGAAATTGCGCTCTGGGATGCGCCATTCAATCGTTTGTGGTGTGTAGTCGCGATGGCAGTTGAAAGAGTTGAAAGTCTGCTTTCCTTTGCCACTCCTTTCGCCTTTGCACCCTCAGATCTGGTGATTGGTACTTGATGATTACGACCCCACCCCTTCCGTTGACCAAATACGACCCCCTCGGTTATTTTTTGCACAACGGACGGTTGACCTTGCCTGCAAGCTCCACCTTCCGCTATCGGTTGCCACTTGACGTTACTTGAAAAGCCCAGGCGCAGTTGCCGGCAGAGATTTCATTACGTTCAATTTCATTGGCACTGGAGCAACTGGGGCTTAAGCTTGTGAAACCTCGTCCAACACGCCCGTTCTCTATCCCATGGCGGAATGCGGCTTAAATAGAGAGGGTCCTCATTCAGGGCGCAGTCCAGAGTTTCTTTTGCTTTCTTCTTTTTTTTTCAGACCATTTCTCACCTCTAGCTTCATTGGTGAACGCTCTGCCACACCTATTTTATCCCGCCTTAATTCTCGAACCTACTTTTTCGTATGTTTCGCTCGCACAATCACTTTTTATGTCCAATGGCAAGATGAGGTACTGCAACCATCGACTTTCAGTGCTTGAGAGGATGGAACAAGTAAACCACTGGGCCGACCGCTTTTGGGGGCAGAGCGCTTTTAAAGTCCAGCTCAGCAACCGGCGCACCTTAGGTCGTGAGAATGCCAACCTCGCTTCCCTGGTAACCAAGTAACTGATTCATGCGGTGCACATGCTTTCCCGATGGGCTCCCTCTTTATCGTAATCACTTCCTTTAACGTGACATCGACAGGATTTCAAGTTTCTTTCCTTGCAGTTAAAGACAACTTTCACAAAAGTCGACAGAAATTTTCCATATCCATATCAAAAAGATTCTGTTTATGGAACAACCTAATATATGGCGTAGAATGTTGTTCAATTACTGAGGAGGGCGAAGAGGGTTCCGCTATAACGCAAAGGTTAATGGTGCGCAGATGATGGGCAGCAAGTGCGATTCGCGACTACGCTTCAAATGCAGAGAAATCCCATTTTCGATGTGCTCAGGAGTGCTTGGCTAGAGATGGGTCCGTCATGTAGCGCGCTTGACTGCGGACGACTCACGATTTGGGTCTGCATAAGAAAACTTAGCTAAAGAAGCTGAAAATGAGCGATCTATCAGTGACAGTAATTGGCTAACAGTAGATATTATGTCGGGAAAGTCTTTGCACACTTTCTTCCTGATCTTGAAAATCTTTCGGGTTCGTTTTGAGACGTTAACTGTGAAACGCATGTAAGCAGTGGTCAAAGCTCTCCCTACAGCTTTTCTGTCGTAGTAGTTCGCAGCGTTTGAAGCTTAAGAACTTCAGGTTGCCGGCCGTTCAATAATCCCGAGTCTTTGGAGCGAAAAGCCTAAAGAGGTTGACTTTGAGTAGGTCCGGTCATAGACAACCCCTCCTTCAATGCCTTCGCCAGCAGCAGAAGCTTATCTACGAGAGTATGTCTTCTACTAGAGTATGTTCGACTGCTCCTGCTTTTATAAGCCCACGAAGTGCGTCGATTTAGCGACGCAGTAGGAGACCTACGTGTTGAATTGGAACCTAAGACTTTCTTTCACACCATACCAATTATTTGGTCGCCGAAGTCAGATACTCAAGATAAAGCCACAAATCCGGTCGGCGGCCTGCTACGCTCAGTGACGGGTGTATTCTTAAGGCGATTGGAGGGAGTCCTCGATGCAAGGCACCATAACTGGCGTAGCTTTCCCAGTGCTATCAGAGCACAATCCGTCCACTCCTCACATAGCCTTGAAAAGAAGTGGAATTGTGAAAGGATATTTGGTGTTCTCACTGAGCACAGGCTGTTAAGACGATAAGATTTTGCATGATCATTTTGATTTATCGCGCTGGTCTCCTTGCCTGATCCGCCAACTTTGCTTGTGGTAACAAGAAGTAGGATCCCTGCATATGGCAGAGGCGGAAGCACGACTGGCTCGAATGTTCAAGACAAAAAATCGCTACACCGATTCGGGAACTGCTACCTGGGAGGCAACTTTGGGAGCTCATGGACAGCATGTGTTTCGCTCGCGGATAGCTGCTGTCAACGAAGCCCACTGCTATTGGTGAACAATAATGTTGACAAGTCGATCGGTTACCCGGCATGGTACCCGGAAAGTCTGCGAAAGTTTACTTTAGCTCGGCGCTCGCTCGCAACGCTCGCCCATGAATTACGAAGAAGCTCCGGCAAAAGCCTCCAACCTCTATGGGACCATGTAACCTACCTGCTGTGTTTAGAAAACCGGTAGGGAAAGACTAAGACAGGCCTCTGCTGCTGGTGAAGGTATTGAAATAGGAGTGGTCTAATGACATGGAACTACTCAAAGTCAACCTCCTTGGGCTTTTCGCTCCAAAGACTCGGGATTTCTGAATGGCCGGCAACCTGAAGCTGCCCGCTGAAGTTAAAGTTTTGACGATTATGGTGGTGTATGTATTGTACATGTCGGTTGTTAGCTACATTGAAGAGAAAAATTTTGAAAGTTGCGAAATGCGCAAAGACTTTTCTGACAGCCTAATATAATACGACCAATGTGGGAACTGCTATCCACTGACGCACATTGACATGAATGGCCAAATTTGCGACGACAGGTCGGATCCAGGTTATCCTTGCATTTTGTAGATTACTTTGATCCTGCCTTGGTCTCCAGGGGCAGCTAGCTCCTAGCCGCACTTTATGGAAATGTTATGTACTTCTTGTGCGTCTTCTCCTATCGACTAAATTACGCTCATTTCGAAAATTTGCTGCTATTCTGCAGTCAGCATAGAGATCAACCAACTACATTCCTTCCTTACTATGGCCCCCTTTATATGTCTGGACAATACCCAAGTTCAGATCTGTCTGATTTTCTAAAAATAACCGATCAACCATCCACAAGCGAACGCGATAATCAACTGACGTCGACGTCTAAGAAGACAGATAGTTGAGCGATCGTCGCGGCGTTCTTGCGTCCAGTTCACACCGTACTCAGTCGCGTCGGCCATCGTCGCGCGACGTCGCACATGACCAACTGCTCGGTGATTTGTCGCTCGCGACGGGGTTATGATTGTGAACCTATTTGTCATCAGAGCAATCTCAAGCATTTGTTTATCACATTACTGAAGACGTGTGGTGACAGGTGTATTGAAGATATCACGAGAATGATCCATGCTACTTAACGACCACTTCATCATTACGTCATGCGCAAAAACAACTTCTGTTTGCACCAAGTTAAAATATTGCATGCAAAAGGCAATTTGTATAATAGCAATTTTTACTGCAGGAAAAACGTCTGGACATTTGGGTGCACTTCAGCACAGTCGCGGCAAGTCTAACACGGAGCCATATTGTCTACAAAGAATGTGAACATGTGGTCCGTAGGCTCACAGCGTTCTTTTTTTGCGCGGTAGTGTGGTGTGTACCTACAGTGGTCCAGTGGGCCGGAGACTTTCTACACATGATCGATCTACCAAAGTTTTCCATCAGTTCATAGCCAGGAATTACTGATTATTAATTGGTTTGTTCAGAGTCAAGAAGTTCGTGACTGAGAGCTTTGCGACGTCATGCACCCACAAGCATTTTTTTGAAATTTTTAAAACCGTAAAGTGGCTAATGTACTCGTTTGGAATTCCACAGGTAACCTTCAGCACTATTATTTAATTCCATCGGAACTCTTCGTTTACTCGTACTTGTGGCATAAAATGCTCGGATTATATCATATCAAGAGTCTAGTTGCTTTTTGATCATTCCCAATTTGACCTTCGAGAATTGAATAAGATGAGCATCCAAAAGGAAACGTCTCGCCAAAGAATTCAGTGATTGAACTTATTTCAAAATTTGCGGTAATGGGTTTCGTGGTCGTTTAGACTGTTGTGGGGATTGCTGCGGAAAGTGGAATGCGTGACTGTCGACGGGTTCACGGCCAAATTCCAGCCATTTTCTCGGGTAATCGCCTAGATGACGAACGTTCCGAGGAGCTGACAGCTTTATTTGCGTCTGTAAAAAGTACTCACCTTACTGGCCACCACCAAGCGATCACTTCCATTCCATGACAGCTGAAATAGAGAAAATCGGGATTCGTGTCTCAAATACATAGCTAACTGTGAGAGATTCGTCGATCAGTTGCGTCTTCGCCCGGTCTGACGCTTGCTTATGATAGGAAGAACAAGTTGTATTGTCGGGACTGGCTCACTCATTCTGTTATTTGCTACGATCACTCGCACCATCTATGACCATTATCCCTTCTACCAGAGATGACTGAATACTTTCGTTGAAAGGAGCCATGGAAAAAGTGAGAACAAGAGGATTCCGAAATTATCGCTTAGTGATGCCGTTCACTTTCTCTTAGGCGCTACGGATCATAAATCGCACTCGCTTCACATATCATGCGACCAGCGATGATGAACTTCATTGCTATTCGGAGCGCAGAACAAGGGGCAAACAAGGGCGTATTCCACTGAAAAAGTCGGGAGTGATTTCACTTGACCGATTGCGAACTGAAGGCGTTGGCTACCATTTTTTCTTCAGTAGTGCTGACTTGAAAACGGAATCGAAAGATGGAACGAATGACGTTTCTGTGCGAGATCCGAACTGACAAGTTTAGCGCTCGTATCTACCTGTGACCCCTCAGTACTTTCAAATGATGGGAACGTGCTGCTTAGAAAATTGTTCTGTCACATAGCGGGATAGGTCCTATCTGTTCTCCGAACTTCCATAAAAAGTGATCACTAAGGAGTCACGCAAGAAAACTTCGTCTTCTTCGGGAAACCTAACAGGAAAAGTATTTACTTAAGGCCCTCCTGCTGAGCTTTCTGCTTAATACTTATTGTGAGCGAGTCAGTTGGCGAGAATTTGGTTCTGTAGAAAAGTTCAATTCACGAGGATTTGGTTCTGTAGAGAAATTCAATGGATTCAGTTCACTATCTTTTTCCTCAGAATTACACTTTGCTTCAAAGGGAGAGGGTCAAATGACATTAATATGAGTGAAAATTGTGAAAGCTCCGGTCGACTCGCCGGCAGGCTCACTGCCCATCGAGGAATCGTCCATGGAAAAATGTAGTTCCTCCCAATATAAATGCGTCGTGGGTGATCAATGTGTTGTGCAAGATTCCATACATAAACACTCGGTTTCTGAAAAGAAACATGCCCTTGAAAGCCATACTTTTCGCACCTCGCAGACCCCTGGTCATACCATCCAGCGTATGGAAGGAAGTACATCAGTAGGTGGAGGGGCGGCTACGAATATAGCGCATTATAGTTAGGTATTAAATTGAAGTTCCCAATTCGGAGAAATCATAAAACGATAACCCTCAAAAGAGTGGGCTACAACTAGGGAGTGAAATGCTCTTGACACAAGGGTGAGGGGATCAAAAAAATTTTTTGAAAGGCACCTCTAGAAACAAGTGGAACGTTCTTCCCCCTCTCCGTTGACATTTGTGACCGTTTTATTAATTTCACGTGGAGTGTTTCTTAGTTCCCTATTTTTTAAAGATTTTTAACAGGATTAAATGCAATTTTTCACATTTTTCTTCTCATATTGAAGGGTGTGGCCACGTTGAGGCTATGATCCTCAAAAAAAACATGGGCTTCGCTGCGCTTTTGTTTCAAGTTTGTTTGAACTCCGTCCTAATATGGGCTGATTTTCAACCCTTGAGGTAATGAGTAGGCAAGTTAGGAGTAAGAGGGAACCGATGTCATGTTTAGGTTTTGTAGGTCCGTTTGGTGTGTCCAAGGTATAGGCACACGAATCGGGTGACAACACTCATTTTCTCCCTTATTTTCTTCTGCTTCTCACAATTCGTCCATTTTGAATAAATTGTATGAATAGCAGTAACTTTGTGATGGTCTGCCAAATGGTATCCAAAAACAACTGAGAAGAGGTTCCCGAAAGGGCCCTGCTTTTATTACGACCAGCTGGCCTAAAGCTCGCTCTGATTCTCTAGCAGACCGAGCTTCTTCAAAGCCGACTCTGACCGAACGCTCTTTCGCTGGCAGGGAAGCAACAATCTTAGGCAGTTTTTCGCTTCATGCCGCGTGGCGAATAGGACGATGAAACCAGTTTACAGAGCTATGACAATTGCGTGGAAATAATCGAATTTCGATGTTCTGAGGTGAAAAGAAGTTTGAGGTAAGGAGAGAAGATGAGAGGAGGAATGTGTAAGGTGGAGAGGGGGTGAGCAGCACACAAAGTAGATCTCCCATCTGTGTTGAATTCACTCACCTTAACTCTAGAGTTTGTATCTAATCATAGCTTGGAAGTTAAATGTATTGGGAAAACGTTGCTCCAACAAGGCCACGACCGATTTTCAGTGGATGGGATGGCTATTTGGCCGATAGGCGTTGCAGAGGGGTATTCTAAAGATCCGTTGAGAAAAGAACTTTGAAAGCTGCGGTCTGGTCGCATTAGCCACGGTCCAACGGCGATGGATTAGCGCTCTCACTTATTCAGGACCATGGCTTTTCCTTTCCTTTTTGTTGAAAAAGGTGACCTTATTCCGTAAACCTACACGGAGAAAATCAGTCGCCTTTCTGAAGCTTAATCATGTCCTCCCTTCAGTGTGGGGTTAGCTCCTAGGGAAGGGGGTAAAGGCCTGAGGCTAAAGCTCTTTGTTTCTGAGCGGAATGCGCTAATTTTGACGGCGCTTCTCGGGCCCATTGTTCAGCCAAGGTTCAGTAATGTTGATGAGCAGGAGATCATGTGGTGAGCGAGGAATTGGGGTCAAGCTCACTTGTCTATCTAACGGTGAACTCTTTCGACGAACAATACACACGTGACCGATTCGAATAAAGACAAGTCGAGACGCAACGAATCTCGAATCATTCGGTTAACGAGTAAAAAGGGTTTTAAGCGAAATAAATTATTAGTAACATGAAAAGGGATATTGCAACGGACCTCGTCGTTTTTCACTGCGAAAGGCTTCGGATCGTCTCGGCACGGTAAGCCGGTATACATGTAATTAGCGACCAATAACGTGACCACAGCCGAACAGAATGCGATCGAAAGTGCGATCACAGTCAAGCAGCAATAGCTGCATTCTTCACTCTGTAATTGTCGACAACTGAATCTGCTCGCATAACTGAATCGATGCAATTTCTACAGTTTACAGTCAGATACACGAACGCGGAAGTGATATGCGGGCGCGACTCAGTGGCTTATCACTGCACTTTGCATAATATCTCCTAGCAGGCCCTATCGCAACAAGTACATACTGTGAAGATACGTACCTGCTTTTCCATGATGACAATGGTTGACAGCAGTAGGCATAAGCGTGCGCCGCTCGCTCCAATCCTGCCCTAGGTCGCGGTGTTGTCGTTGCAGGGATACACTGTAGTCTCTCTCCTTATGCGGCGTATCGCCCGCCTCACTGCCGCCACCCCATCATCCGTCCCCCAGCCCCCTCCCCTTCGCGTCTCGTCGTCCCACCCGTTGACGTCGTCGTCGTCATCGTCGTTGTCGCACTTACCTCCAATAATTACAGAAAACACAACGCATCACACGCCCTTTTCCGAATTTGTCTCGTTCACTCACGACTCGCGCATTAACACACACACGGATAACGTAATGCCATTGCTTTGTTCTTGGAACGCGGCGGGTTGTAAACACGGTACGGCGACGTTTTTCGATGCCCCCGCCACAGTGAATGAGTGGACTGCGTCATATTGCCGTACAGGCGCGAGACGTTTAGTGTATGGTGTGGCTGTTTTTAGAGACAAAGAATGCCTTGGTATCCGGTCCGCGACAACGAATCGCAAATGGAAAGTTCAGTAGCTTCACAAAAACATCAATGATAGTGAAACGTCGAACTCTTCATTGAAGTAGTTTGGTTTAGTCTGGCTTCGATGTGGAAGCGAAGCTACAGATCTAGAACAATTAGTGATCAAGGACTTTAAGCGTGAGCAGCTTCTCATGCTATTTGATCAACGGATATTCAACAATAGTACTGTACTGCAGCAGATGGACAATTTTCGTCTGGAGATCTAATTTCCTCCCATATTTAAGAGAATACAGTAAAACACCTTTTTATGTTCATAAGAGCGAGCTCACATCCAGGGGCTGTGTGCTGGCATCACTTCCCCGTGCCAAATAGCATTTTATCGGCCTGAGCTGCCAGACAAGGAAAGGCTCCCATCTAGGCGTATACATCTCTTCTCAAGTGGCCGTGTTGCCATAGATGTTCCTTCGAACGCTAACCTGAAATCTACCTTCCAAATCTGCTAAACAATTCTCTGAATGGAGTTTTGAAGTAAAACAGCGAAGCGAGAGTGGTCGGAACCAGGATCGGTCCTATCGTTGTTACTTTTTCAAAAATTTTTACGAACTCCCCCCCCCCTCCCCCAAGGTGGATTTGATACGACCCCTTTTCGACACCTCGACCCACTATCATCGTACCTATAGTATTTAATTCTGGTACCACTCACCGCACGAAACTCCGCCCACTTTTTCCTCCAAAATAGCCGTCGAGCGGGGGAGGGGAGGGTGTGTATACGCACGCTGAAACCGCGAATTTCTCTCCCATGCGCTCTCAACTCACTCAACCTACTACTCCTGAAATACCACCCCTGAAAACTCCACTTTCACCACAAACCCACATGTAATTTCACGCGACTGAAGCGGATACGACCCCCCTATAAACTCAACCAGGTACGACCCCTCCCCCTTGTTACTAATAACAACGTAGGGTTGACCTTGGGAACACGCACTCAAAATGTCGTACGATCGGCCTTATAGAGCTTACCGTTTCCCATTCTTCAAGCATTCAGCTGAACGGATTTGAATAGCTTATATTTATGACTGAATTTCTGAAGAATGGAAAACGGTAAGCAGAATAAGGGACCGATCGTACGACATTTTGAGTGAGAGTCTCGATCACTACCATTGCACTGTTTTGCTTCAAAACTCCATTCATGAATCGTTTAGCAGATTTGAAAGGTAGATTTCAGGTTAGCGTTTGGAGGCACATCTAGGCGTATACATCTCTTCTTGAATGGCCATGGCGACCTGGGAGCCTTTCCTTGTGAGGAATACCTGTACAGCATATATACTCAAAGATTAAAAATATATGGAAGATAAGGCGTCAATTTTACAAAATTATGTGAATCGGAAGAGGTGTCCGTCCTGAGTAAGTGTAGCACAAATTCTCAAAGCAAGGTGACACTGTTTGAAAGAATGTGCTAGTTTGTCCTAATTTCTTCTGCTCGTGCGCTCAGACAAAAGCCGTTCTTGAGCGTGCCAATGTCAGTGTGTATCAGTCCATTGTTGCCTGCACCACGCATGTTATTTCCACTTGGAATCGTTGAACACTGGATGTGCTTCTGGCCTGCAACACATTAGTTGCAGGATGACGTCATCCTCATAGGCTCGTCTTGTCAACCGGCCCGGAGGGATAGGGTAGGGGGCAGGGTTGGTTACTCTAAGGAGGGTCGTACCCTTTGGCTGAGTTCAGACCCTGCTTCCTCTGTAAAGCACGCACATTATAACGGCGCCACATCCTATCCAAGGTAAGAAAAGTCCATTTTCCGCAAACTTTCTTCGATCATCTTCCCAGTTTGAAGTTAGTTTTTTCAAACCGGCTTATCAGGAAGCTCATTGAGAACACATGGAGAGCATCGATACCTTCCCCTCTCACACGTGGTAAGGTTGGAGCAATTCCTCCCGCAGAAACCTTGCATTCTTTCCATGACAGCTGTGAACACTAGAGACAACATAGAAATTTTCACGCACAAAGATTCAGTTTGCGAAGAGAAATAAACCCACAAAATCTTACTCCATGGACAATCGGAGGTGACGCAGAGCTAAAGGCCAAGCATGGAATGAAGTCCATCAGGCGACGCAATGAAGGAATCGGGTTAAGACGTGCGATTTTGGAGAGTAGAGACAAATCGATTGATAGAATGAAATGCAGAAAATGTGTGAGATGTCAATGCAGTAAGTCAAAAGGCCAGAAAGAGTTTCTAGTGATGGCATTCCGAGAACCAAGTGGAAGCAGTTCCCGTCGCCAGCATTTGTGACAGATGTCTGGCGGTACTTTGAACACGTATCAGCCCTTTCGGTTCTTCGAATTGTTTGCCAAAACAAATGCGATTTTTTGTTCAAGACAATTAGTAATATCACTTCTACAAGCCCTCTGGGGCACCGGATTATTCCGGCTCTTGAAATACTGGTTCAAGGCAGTAAATATATGAGCTGTGCCCAGCACCTAGGAGAGCCAGCAATTTTCTAGATATCCTTCAGGCCTACCAAAGCAAAACTCCGATGGAACGAGACAAACCTCTCCTAAGAGGGCTTAGAACTCCTGTTTGACGCACAAATCCATCCCGAGGCTTCGTAATTGTCGAGTGGAAGTTTTATACCAAAACCGCAGAGAAATACAAGTCTATTAGTCGACAAATCTTACCTATAGTCTATCTAGTGGATTACTCCACCTCGCCTCCTCGACCAACTCGTGCGCACTCTAGAGAAATAGTCCTTTCACAGATGATTTCAGCCTGGCGCTTCTGCTACCCTACTCTATTGGGTTGGAAGGGAAATTCTGCAACATCCCATAACGCGATTCGATATTTTTTCTTATGCCTTATTTACTCGAGGATCCTCAGCATAGCATAGGCAATATCAAAGAGCCAACATGGCAAGGATTTTCGAATAAACACGAAAAAAGAAACTAAATTCAAAAATTGGGCTATGGGATATTTCAAAGTATTTTCCTATTACATTTCCCCTATTACACTTTTATCGATGCCGTGGTAAGAACCAACTGTGAATAGGGGTAGTCGCTACTTGGTCTCCCTTCTCAAATGGTTATTTGGTGGTCGTCCGAGTCCTTACGCGAGTTCTGAAGAGGCTCTTGCGGAAAACTGAGCGAAAGTGTTCTCATGATGGCGGTGGCTAGCAGACGGGGCATTTGTCACCTACAACACTTGTAACCGATTCCGAATTGTTATGCTTGAATGATCGGCTTTTATACTTATGAGAACAATCTGATTAAACCCGACTAACCCTAGCTCTACAATTGCAAAACGCCAATTCGTCTAGGCAAAGTAGTTGCCAGTTTTCAGAAATCGTCCAGCCAGCCGTTTTGCTCTTTTTTCATGTATTATAAAACCTTAGAAACACTGTAATACTTATCCATCATCGCAATTCTCGACTTTTACGTCAGCGGCCGAGCATTCGTCTTAGAATGCTCACAAAAAAGAAGAGTAACGGTAGCTACATTTGCGAATACTAAATCAAAGGTCACCTTGACGAACAACATTCACACAACACACGCACACGGCCGGTTCTGCACTGTTGTTTTACAGTAACAAAAAGTAACGCTGTACAGAGTAAGTGAGTTGAAGAATGTCAAGTCTAATGAATTATTTCTTTAGTGACAAGGGAAGCTAATTTGATTGCAGCTTGAGCAGTACTACTAAATCTTTCGAAAATGCAGTTTAAAATGATAGAAATTTGGCTGAATCCAATGAATCAGATGAGAACTTTCTCTCAGTAGGCAACGTGGGCTTACCATCGGCGAATGCGAACAGGTGTGAACTTGTCCTTGAAGCCGGTCGCAGCCGTACATTGGTCATTTATCCGACGCTGACTAATGGTGCACTTTGCATATGATTCGTTAATCTGTCCGACAGTGAAGATTGATTTCTAAAATTTGTAGCGCAGCAGCTAGCAGAAGACATGTGAGTAATGCCCATGTCTGGTTACCGGAATAACCCAATGTTGAAGTGGAGCACTCAAAGATGAGCAGAAATCTGAGTAGTGGTTACCGTATGTTCGTCTTCGGTTTGATTTTGTTTGCACGTTGGCATAATGCGGCAACTGTTGAATCACTTAAAGGCAAGCTCCCAGGGTTGGATTCACTGAAGTGCTTGGGACCATTGAAGTAGTCGCTCCCGTGGATAGAGGCGTGTGATCCGTCACTGCGATGGTGGCGCTACGCTTGCACATAGAAACGCGTCACTGGGACGTTAGGCGCTAGAACTTCGATCGAACCAAACCAAAATTATCAGGACCCATCTACCGTTCGACTTTCTGCCTTCGTCGATCTGCTATGTTCTCTCCACTCGAACTTCTCTCCCTCTCCTTGACTCATATTGTCTCCCGTTTCCATTCCTGCTTCTTACGAGGGAAGGCTCCAGGTCGCAATGGCCATTCAAGAGGAGATGTACACGAGATGTGCCTTCAAACGCTGATCTCAATCTACCTTCCAAATCTGCTAAATAATTCCTTGAATGGGGTCATGAAGCAAAACAGCGCACCGGTAGTAGTCGACACTTACGCTGGAATGTCATAAGATCGGTCCCTCCGTAATTACTGTTTTGCATTCTTCATAAATTCAGCTAAATATGCTATTGAAAGCGATTTAGCTGTATTCGTGAAGAGTGGAAACAGTAAAAGGACCGATCCTACGGCATTTTGACTGTGGGTCCCTTGCTGTTTTGTTTCATAACTCCTTACAGAGAGTCGTTCAGCAGATCTGAAAGGTAAAGTTGAGATCAGCGTGCGAAGGCATCTACATCTCTTCTTGAACGGCCATAGCGACCTGGAAGCGTTTCCTTGTTGGTCTTCTCTGCAGCGTAGCGCAGAAAGGCTCTCATTTCGTGTTTGTCTCAGCATTTTTCTTCCTTCTTTCTCCATTTCAAATCCTCCTCCCTTCACATCCCTATTTCGTAGTTGAGTGAGACACAAATCAAATTGATCCTGATTCTCAATTCTTAATCGTCATCATCAAGCGGATTTATCTTGTGTGGATTCCACCGCGGTGTAGGGAATGAAGCAATTCAAAAAATGAAACGACAACGAATACAGTGAGCTGAGTCTGCGTGTATTTTGATACAAATCGAAACCTTCTATTTTTTGTAAGCGAAATAATACTTGCAACGCACTCCACTGCGTTCGAGGAAAAGTTAACGCTCACTTGTTCGGGAGCAATTTGTTCAGTGCCATAGTCTCTTCATCCTACACAACTATCTTTCCGCTTTTTCAAAAGATTCTTGGAATTCCTCACGCAAGACCGTTATGTCGCTGTATTCGCCGAAAGTCGCTTCGAGTAATTTTTCGCCATTTTCCAGAAAGGAATGTCAACGCTGTGAAAAGGGTCAGCATTGTACGAAAAATCAGTCGCGGAAAAAACTGATGGCCAAGTACGGTCGCTGAACCGTCGCTGCTGTGTCATAGAGAACTGCCCACATTTCGTCGATGCTGCTTTTTCGCGAGAACTTCGTGAAACATGCCAAAGAGAAATTTTAGCTGAGATAAAATCCCAAGTCATTCTATGCATGATGTTTCAAGACCAAGCAATCTAGTGGTAGCAAAAATCCAGAGCGCTTAAGAAGCAGAGCCGTTTCCCGTGTTGGAATCCCGGATGTTGTTCATGATCAACGTCTAGGGGACTGGTTGTAAACGCGAGTAAGCCCACGAAGAACCGCTACCCGTAGCTATAATGACAGCTCGCGTAATGGTCAGCGAAGCAACATAGCGTCACGAACGAGGCTAACGTTTCGAGTTGGGATTTTCTCTGGACAGACGGAATATGAGAATACCTACTTACTTGGATTTTTACGATTGAAGGATACCAGGTCGAGGTGGCCATTTGTAATGAGGCATACATCTTTAGATGGCTTTTGGACGTTGATCCCGAGTGTGCCCTCCAAATTTGCGGAACGGTTCCTGAACGTAGCTATGAAGCGAGACCAGTGGCAGGGGACCGGGCCGACGAGTATGAGGTCGTGAGGTCGACTTCTTAGCGAGTACTTTTTTATTACTTACATGAGAACATTATTGAGGAGACTCTTATACATGCCAAGTCATCAGTGATTGCCTATATTACAAGTGGAAAGAGCTGGCGGGGAGTTTGGGGATTTGCAAATGACCGCCCTGGCACCCGTACCGCACGCGTCAGTTGCGCTACGGGTGCCAGGCAGGGTCAGTCCTATAGTTGCTATTTTTCAAAAAGTTTTTACGACCCCCTCCCTCATGAAATGTTTCATACGACCCCCTCTTTCATCGAAACAATCAGAACACTTTTTACCCCCAAAAAATTGTCGTCGAGCTGGGGAGAGGAAAGGGGGGGGGGAGGAATCACCGAAGCAAGTACGACCCCCCTCTACAAACTCATTAAAATACGACCCCCCGTTGCCACTTGTAGCAACATAGGGTTGACCCTGGTGCCAGGGCGGTCATTTGCAAATGGCAGAGGTGATGTACGCGTTACGCGCATCAAAATACCCGTTTTAACAGTTTCGAAGGAAATCTAAAGTTTTGACCTACCGTCGAAAATGTGGACAGTTATATATCCTTTGACCCATTGCCAGAGTCTAGCCAAGAGGTGGAATCAGACTTTCAACTGTCCTTCTAGCAAGAAATGTAAGCGTTTATCTTGCTTGCTTGCGTTGTTTCAGAATTTCCGTGGCATTTTTTTAGCATGCTTCCTGTTGTGTATGGTAGAACAGCAAGGGTAGTTGCTAACAATACATATCAACAACTTATAGTCGGCCACCTTTTCGAAATTGGAAATGTCAGTTCTTAAAAAGTGATCTTTTGAGGTAACCTCCCTTTCAGAAGACGAGAAGAGCATCGAGTGGAGACCTCACGCCACAAGTGACGGCGGCCTCCAAGTAAATCTGGTTAGTTGTTACTCATGCTAGCTGAGTTTCGGTAAATGTAGTTTTTATTCGTGATATTTGACATGATACAACTGCGCCAGGCTAAGCATTTCATCGGCAGAAAACGTTTACATGTTGTAATGGCGGTCGTCACTTGTGGTGCATGGTCTGCACCCAACGCATTCTCGTTTTTGAAACGAAGGGTAGCTCAATCCTCTGAGCAGGCGTGTCACATGTAAATATTTAGTCCATCTGATGACGCTATCTTCTATGACGTAGAGACACCCTCACACTTTTAAAAATAACCGGTCAAAACGAGGAAAATGGTCTATACTTGAAGCGAACCTCTCAACACGTGACAGCTTTGTACACAGTTGAATTTTCAACACTAAAGAGTTCTTCACACTTAATGCTAACATAATTTCGACGAGCAAAGCCTTTGTGTCTAGCAAGATTACATACATGGTCTAACCAATGTAAGCCGCCAATGCTACCATCGGCCGAGCCGCTGCTTTCAGCTTCCGTCTTCTGGTGTCTCCTGCATTTGGCTTTTGAAACTATATAAGTCTATTCGGAAAACAGTCCCAATCTGGACGATGATTTTGAGAACAGCATTCTGAAGCACATCTCTTCTATCTGTTTATATAGATTTCATTACGACTGGTCACTTCGTCCTAGTATCCTTCCCTTGTTAGCTACCCGTCTGTCAGCATGACGGTTGGCCTCAAGGGTCCCATCTTCTATCCTATTGTTCTCAATCTTGAGCCTAGTTTCCCAGTGAGCAATCACGGTAAGAGACCACGGATCGTATTCTTTGTTGCAGTATGTCAGAGAGTCGTTTAACGAAGGAAGAAGGCCAGGCGGTGGTCCACTTTCACGTGTACTAGTTACCACCGCGTAGTCGTCCGTCGTTTCTTCTCATCGGTGCCCAGGGGTCCTGTGTTTCCCATCATCGATGTGGAGGAGAACGTCTTAGATCCTTGACATAGCTCTGACATCCGATTTATGGAGCTGCAGTGCTCACTGACGACTCAACGTCAGGCTTACAAGACGAGGCTTGATTTATGCTTGAGCTAACTTCATTTGCCTATTTGCTTTATACGGGCATGGATTTGAAGAGGACGACGTTTTATGCAAGACGCTCATACTCTTTTTGCGGTAAAATCGGGTCGCTAGTAGCCGCTAATAGGCAAGACGTTGCTCGTCCCAGTTTCCTCATACTCATATATGCACCTCATCTCCGCACTCATCCTACACAATTTTCGATCGCATAGGGTTCAAAAATATAATACAAAATCTGAGTATGGTGGTTGCTTCAAAACCACTGCTGACCTGCGCTGATACTATGAGCCCGCGTTTAGGTACTGATCGAAACAACATTCGATTATGCGTTGTTGGATTTTTGCTGTCATATCGCTCATGAGGTTTTGATAAAACACGTCCGTACCAAGCAGAAAACTCAGAAAACAGGAGATGGAAGTTTGTCAAGTCGTTACCATATCAATAAGGACATCTTCCAGTTATAGATTTAGAACAGTCCAAGATGGTCAGCAAGTTCAGCGGACAGTTTGCTCTTTCCGGCACCAATATATTCTTCGACCATAATAAGTTTTGAATTTTGATGTATGTGGGATTGGTTCCGACCTCTAACCCTTTTGGCACCGAATTTTTCGCAGTAGAAATTTTTTCTCTTGCTATTGTTTATCAATTGTGAGCACATAAATAACATTACAACGGAATCTCGAAGCTATCCAATCACAAACTAGGAAACTAGGAGGCTTTGAAAGTTTATTAAAAATTTTGAAAAACGTGCACAGTTTCTTAGCTTTTAGCTTATGTCAGAACTATTCCAAATATCTTACTTATGTCGAAGAAGTTAATGACCTTGCACAACATTATATCTAACATTTTGATGAAAAAGTGAGTGTATGCCGAGTATTTTAATTGACACTTACCTAGTAACTTGCTGAGTCCAGCGCCGTTTCATTGATGCACTTGTATACAAATAATTGTAATGCTAACAGCAAGACACAATAAAATGGCCGATTTAAAGCATAATTAGGAAGGGGGGGGGGTCGTCTAAAGAACTCTACAGTGGTTAGTAGAAATATGCTGTTGCAGCGGTAATGCAGACATTTGAATTCGATGACGGCAATTGCCAGTGGCAGGGCCGAAAGGGTTACGCATGTGTATGTTGTGATATGCTTATGGATCGGACTTTGTCTTGGTCAGCGAAGCAAAAGTAGTGTCATGAATGAGGCCAATTTTTCGAGTTGGGATTTCCTGTGGGTAGATGGAAACTGAGGAAGCGATGAGAAAATCAGTTGGAGATACATGAAAATGAGCGCTTCTGGAAGCTATGAAACCGTCGAGCGTCATTTGTATACTGGTTTGACCTTTGGAGCATTTCCTACTCGAGGAATTTTCAATTGTTCACAAGTAGTTATCGGTGAGGTGATCCGTGGTGCATCAGTCCCGTGGACACCACTGAACGATGGCTCGGTTTAATCTTTTACAATTTCGGCTTTGGAAAATTTTTGAAGCTTCATATCGGTCTAACTATTGGAGGGTTAGCTTCTTCCACGTGCAGAGGGTAAGTCTTCAATTGTGGATGGCAATGCTTTCCTATTGCTGGTATTTTTGTGTATAAAATGGGCGGAAACGTCACTTAGAAAGAGAGTTGTGGTGCTGTTCAGTAAGTTCGTGCGGCAAGCGCTTGTTCAGCCTTTTTGTCTCTAGTTGTCTTAAGGAGCTGCAGTACTCGGCTCTAGGCCTACTGCTAGCCGTAGTTCAGTTGTACGGGGACATCTTCTGCCTTCAGAAGACCGTCGTTAACAGCGAATTAAGTTCTTGACACCCGCATCTTCACGACCTATTCAAATGTTCTGTTGCGCTTTTAAAGGAATCTTGCGCGAAAAATTCTTGCACTCTTTCCTAACGTGAATATGTCAGCTGTGATCACTTGAAATAGCACACAAAGCTTCACGCATGAGGATTCGGTTCCTGAAGAGAAATAAACGTACAAAAACTACATGTTATGGACCATCGAAGGACCAGAGCCAGGCGAGGCATGGAAAGAAGACGGCGTTTGGCCAGGCTACGTACCAGGCGACGCAATGAGAGAAATGGGTTGAAGCGCGCGATTTCGGAGAGTGGAGACAAATCGATCGATGGAATAGGATGGAGTAGAAGTGTAAGATGTGAATGCAACGAAGCAGAAGGCCAGAAAGAGCTTCTAGTGAATGCACTCCAAGAATCAATTATGGCATCCCCGTCGCCAGCATTCGTGAAAGACGTCCGTGGGCAATTCGAACGCGTAGAGCCTTTTCGATTCGAATTTCAATCAAAACGAAAGCAATACTTCAGTTCTTTTCACTATTATCGTGGATGATGGTCTCAAGGCAGTGATTTATGGCTGAAATAGAATCATGGATTTTTCGCGCAAGATTCCTTTAATGACGCTTCCTCTACTTCACCCTTCACTATTATTTCGACAGGTCTACCAGCCGCACTTAAGAGTTCCAACATATTTAAGGAAATGCTCAAACTACTGTCTTGTCACCTATGAGAATCCACAATATGACGAATGCTCGCCAAATATAGCACTGCAGAGCTGAAAAGAAGTTTCTTTGCAAAAAAACTCAAGCATGGGTGACATGCCGCATTTCTTTCAAACGACCTAATGGCTACCCTTTTATTGACTGCTTGAACGCAGTGGGAGCATTGGTGTCGTTAGCGTTTAGCGGCGAAAAAAATTGGGAGTTCTGGCGTGATAGTGAAGAAAATATCTAACGAAACAGCATGAAACCTGCATAAAGATACCCTCTTATTTTGACCATTGTTTCGCCTACAATGAACGAGCTTCCACGAGATAATACATCGCCAATCTGAACGTCTTACCTTGCCCCTTGCCACAAAACCACGTACGAGTTAGGTACCGAGATGAGGTTGTAACTGGAGGCAAAGCAAGAAGTTGGAGGCGGGACCCACTTCCACGATGGCTTGTTAACCCTTAGGCTACGACTTTTTTAGAAACAAGTTATCAATGTGTTTTGTGTAGTAATGGTCGCTCTCAGCAACAACTAATCACCTGTAGAAATTCGGCTAATACCATTCAACAAATACACATTTATCGCATCTCATGCGTGGAGCAAGTCAATGTCCGGTTGGGAATGCACTTGAAAGGAAATGCAAGCCGCACTTTGTAGAAGTGCTGCTCCCCTGCCTAAAGGCCGCGAATACCGGCTGCTTCTCCTTCAACGATGCTTCTCCTCTAACGAAACTTTGCTGTTTGTTATGCTCGAAAGCTGCGATATCATAGGAGTGTTCTACTACCACTTCCGCATCAAACAAACCGACAAGACTCCGGAGGTTGGAATTTTCAACGCAGCGTCGTCTCTAACTGGCTTGTGGCCGATAAAAACCTCCAGCCGTCATCGGTTTTCTTATGATTCGCCTGTTTCACAATAATTGAGGGAACTATTGGAACCATTAACACGAGTGTCTCGAAAACTACACTTTCGGGAGCTGTGCACACTGCAGAGTGACCTGTGGAACGACCTGCTTATTAACTTATCCAGCGTAACTCGCTTAAACTTCTGATACTCCGCTGACAGAGTAAGAATTACCAAGTTTCTGATTGCGCACGATTCCGCCATAAAGCGGGCCCTAGAATCTCAATAAGTGCCGAAACTGTGGTAGTCACTTTGACTACGGAAGTGGTACACATGTGTAGTCGAAGTACACATGGCACTAGTCAAAGATTAACACGTTGACGACGATGTCGGTCAATGGTGGCCGACAGGCAGTCTATCCCATGGGACGATGTCGGTCAATGGTGACCGACAGCTTCGAGACAAGGGAACTTAAATGATACCTGCAAGTTCCCTATTTCAATAGTTACTTTAGGGTCCCAAGATACCATACTCAGCTGCGACCAGTGATCTTTCTAATTGCAGGAACTCTTTCCTCGTATTCTTGGTCAACTGCAAAAATGCGCTGCCAATTGAATTACAGCCACGAAGGCTCTACTATCAGAAGTGTGAAAATGTCATCAAAGATGTTCATATCGACCTTTCATCATGATGTCAGCGTCAGTAGAACCCCATTTCCAGCCTTTCGAAAACTGATGTGGCTTGGATGGTGAAGTAGGCACGTTTTCACTCGTAGTCAAGCGCAAAAGTACCCATTTAGCCCCTCGGTGTCAGGATTCTTTCTCTAGCGATTTTTCTGATCTCGAATTGAGCCGGTTGAATCAATTCTGCCGCCTCATCTGATCATGAAAGCAAACTAACAGTCAAACAAAGGCGTCATTTCGTTGGGCAGCAAATTTTTTTGCATCTTGGAGATACTAGATGCGAATAAAATACCAATTTCATAGAAAGGAAAACTCATTCTGATAACAAAAAGAAAGATTGCGTGGAATTCTTCCTTTTCGATCAATCTCCTGCCAAGTTTTGATGATGTCAGGCAATGTCACTGAAATTTCCATGAAACATTCAGTACTGAGCTTTCTTTGCTTGTAATGTGTCTGGAGTTTTAGTCAAAAGCACTTTCTATATTTCAAGTTTTGGCGAGCTACAAAATAATTTTGCCTTGTAATTACCGGGCGCTCCTGCATGCAACAGCCTCGTCCCATGCGCGCGACAAGGAAAAATACGCTCGTCGTCAACGTGTTAACTTGCGCAGGATAACTCGCTTTAACTTTTGACGATTAACTGTCATAGTAAGAATTTGAAAGCTTCTATATGTGCACAGTTTGGCCATCAAATGGGCGCTCATGCCTCTATATTTCCTAGAACTGTGGTAGTGTCTTTGACCATGGAAGTGGGACATGTGTCCCACCAGTAGTCAAAGGGTTAAAGGGCAAGTACGATACGTTGGATCTAGTCAAAACGGAATTCATGAGAAATCTCAGCTAACACAACAATAACGAGAGAGCATGCTTTTACCGATCACCATAAATGTCTCTAAAGGTCCAACAATTACTGTAACTACCATCTTTGATGGAAAAGGTCGGGATCAGCCTCAATGAGCATGTTCCTCCTGTAGGTGGAGGTGGTAGGTCCACAAATGTAAAGGTTGCGACAATTTAGCATCTGAAAACGCCGCACTGAAGCGCTAGGCGCCAACGATTTCAATCCGCCGACGACTTTTCATTCCTTAAAGCAACAGTCCCAGCAAGGTCTGCTTCTTTCAATACTAATGGCATTCAAGTATACGCAGGCCCTACTGGAAAACATCTAAAGTGAAGTTATAAAGAAATCTCACCTGGGAAAAGCCCAAAAGGGCATTTAAATCCTCAAAGACGGGTGTGGTTGGGAATTTCTTCTGGACCGCCCACTTGCCAGCCGTGATTGGCTACGGAGGCATTGGTGCTCGTTTGGACCACAGGGGGTATTTGAACTCTGTCCTTCAAAGTAATCAATCTGATTCTGCCAGATGCAGTGGAATTGTTTCTTTTTTGTGTTGTTGTATTAATGTTGTTATGTTATGTGGTGTTATGTAATGCTGTAATTTTTTGTAATGGCTACCAATTCAGTCAGTTATTAGCGGAATCAAGGCTTTCCCAGCTAAATGGAAGGGCTCCCCAGCTAAATGGAGGGGTCGAATTGCAGTAGTTTGAGCGGTGATCGAACTGTTAGTGAATGTTTGGATCTGCGTCAGGATCCAATATATCGTACACATATTGAACCGCTTAGGCTTACATTTATTAGACAACAACTAGACAGAATGACAAGAGGATACAATTCGGATGACCTTACTGCTCGTCCTACCGTCCTTGAATTGTTCTCGAGGTTGTCTCCCTTGTTGATCGCCTACAGTTCGACTTCTGAGACTGTCACTGTAGTCGTTGGTCTTCTCGTTGAGCTTCCTCTCGACATTATCAGCCCGGCTCTTATATGTGGGCTTTATCTGACCGAAAATCAGCTGCGAGTCGGAATTTCTCGGCTATCTTGAAACGACACCGATTATTCATCATGAACAGAGTCCAGAACACTCCCCACTTGACAAAATCGTTTCGAATATTGCTTTGTTTATGTATCTGCGTCCTATTTGTCAAAAAGAAACAAATTGTCAAACGAGCCTTGAACAACAATATCGAGGAAAAGGAAAGTGATCACATATTCTGGCTTGGAATTGGTTTCCCTGTCAAAGTCGCGTGTGGTGTGATGGTTGGTGCACAGGATGGCGGGCGCATTGTCGTGGAACTTCCGCAGGTCGTTGATTTGGCCTGGAGTCGTCGTCGTTGTCGAGTTGGTGCGATTGCGAGAAGAGCATGTGCGCTGGACCAAGATGGAAACCGATTGATGAAGAATGACTCGGTGATCTACCGGTCACATTCTCTCTTTTCTTTTTTCTTTTTCTTTCTTCATTTTTTTCTTTTTTTCTTCTTTCTCTTTTTTTTTCTCGTATGGTCTGTTGTCAAGATTTGGTTAACGCAAAGGTTGTCCAATCGTTTTATTGAATCGCATTCATTTGTCAATACATCATAAATTGCATCTGTGAATACAACAAATACCACATGAGATACTTGTATAGAGGACATGTTCGTACAACAATACACTTCAGTACAGAATGCACTATACTAATTGCTCTTAATATTCGCTTACGCGCCTCCTTTTGTTCTCGTTATTCGTAGGGTGATGCTTGTCGCTAATTATGCATTGTAATCGTTCTACATGTGGAACTCGTATGGACAGAATGCGCTATTATAGCGACTTAGCTCTACGTCGCGGTTGCTACGCCTGCAGTAAAAGCATAATGTGAGCATGTTGCACAACGTAACCTGATGATTTGCCTCGAGGAGGCATCGCTAGCACCTATTCCTTGTCCTGCATTGTTGCATGCGCGCGTTGATTGTTAAGAAATTGGGGTATTGCGATGCCCAGTGGTCGCTTGAACAAAACGCGCAATAGTTCAGGACTTGTCGATCTTGCTGCGGTGCTCGAGCTTGTTGTTGTTGTTGCTGCTGCTGCTGGTGAAACCTAAGTAGTTGTTGTCGTTCTTCTTCTTCTTGGCGTCGTCGTTCCTGATGCTGGCGCTCTTCTTCTTCCCTGCGTCGGCGTTCCTCGTCTTCAGTTCGTCGTTGTTCCTCTTCGCGCTCGCGCTGCTCGTTGAGCTCCTCTTCTCGCTGCCAGTTCTCGACAATTGTTGCGATACTATGGGTGGCTCGTTCCACCGATGATAGACGCTCGTCAAAATTATCGTGTTTTCGTTCATGAGTCTCGTCAGGGTACGAAGCTCGTTCTTAATTGACGTAATCTGCGCTTCAACAGAGTTGGCTGGAGCAGGAGCGTAGTCTCGGTTGTTCACAGCGTTCCCCTCTGCGACAGGTTGGACTTCTTCATCGTCGTCCTCCTCGTCCTGGTCATGTTGAAGCTCTTGATCTTCATTGTCGTCGTCCATGACTTCGGGTGGCTGCTCGCCTTGCGCCATGTTCTAAAAAAATTTTATGTATAAAAATGTTATGGTATTGTGGCTACTAGGTTGGTGCATTATTTTAGTGCTTGGGAAACGAAGGGTGAGGTTATGCGTGCACCAACCTAGTAGGTCGCAAATTGAGGGGGTAAGCATATGAAGCAGATTTGAAAAGGTTCAAGAATGGTAGAGTTCGAGATATAGCTTAGAGCGGTTGTGGTAGCTAGTGGTGGTGAAGAAGTCGTTGAGGAGACTGTCGGAGAATGTTACCCTTTCCTTGTCCGTTTGTTTGTGATCGTCTGGTGTGATAAGCTGCGTGCAAGCTGAGGTTTAAATTCCCTCTTGGAATACCGTAATGAGTATGTGTATGACGCTTGCGTTATTGTGTTGTTTCATTGTGATCGTTTGTTGAGCCTTTTGAGGTTCACCTAATAAGCGCAGAAAGTATTCGTAAAGGTATGCGAAGGGAAAGTCGTATTATACGAATCATCTTTTTGAATACATGGGTTAAGATTCTGATTACCAATATAGGAGCTAATGCCGTTGGGATGAGTATGTTTGTTTTGTTCTCGGTTGTAGTGGTTATCAAATATAAAAGTGTAAGAATTGTTGCAGTCGAAATTATTAGGCCGGCAGCTAAGGTGTAGAATATGTATCGTTTACATGTGTTGATGAAGTGTTGTATATCAGGAAGGTGGAATTCGATATCGAAGAGATCGGAGGAGGTTGAAATCTTCGTTCTCAAAGCCATATATTTGATCAGTGGTGTTATTCCTTTTACGTAGTTTAGAGATCCAGTGAGTTCAAATATCTTTGATGCTATCCCACATCGCGCGGAACACTGCTCTTGGATCGTAGCACTGGTGAAAAATAGTTTAATCTCGTTTAGTTTGTTTTGTAATGTACACCAGGGTCAAGCGTGCGTTGAGGAATCCTCGACACGTCGCAGGGGGGGGGGGGTCGTATTCGCCCGCTGGGTGGAAGAGATCGAGCCATTTTGATGCAGTGAGATCATCACCGTCGGAAGACAAATATCAAGGATGAGTCGATGCCAGGCCAGAGGATTTCCAATGAAAATGATATTTCACCCACACAAAATTTTCGTAATTCTGAAGCGTCCGATAATTCTTAGTTACTTCAGTTTTTTATCACCACACAAGTTGAAGAATCTCAATTTCGCAAGCTTTCCAAGAGATATTTCATCTTTCAAGTAAGACCCCGAATCTGAAGGGATGTGAGGTACATGGCGCATATGAGAAAGGGTCTAGTTGTTGCGCTACGCTTCAACTACGCCCTGACAAACAACTTCCTCAACTCAGAACAATCGAGAGAATCTGAAAGTGTCCCGGCGCGTTTAGCGTTAGGTGTACACCGATTCACATCTGGTAACGACTCTTCAGGTAAATTTACTGAAAAATGTAACCTTTAAAGTGAGCAACACCTAAACAATCAACGCACTTTCTAGGAAGAGAAAACATAATTCAAATCTGCTCTAATAGTATCATTAATGGACTAAAAGATATGCAGCCGTTGAAAATAGTGCCAACTAGCGAAAAGTACTCTTTCGGCGGTACTTCGTGCAAAATCCTCAAAACGTAGGCCTTTTTTAATACGAACGTTTGAGCAGATCTAAGTAAGCATTTATAAGAGCAATCTCTAGTTAGATGCGTATTCACATTTCGGATTGGATGAGTTGAACGAAAGTATGGCTTAGGATAGATAAAAAAACCGCAAATCCCCATCACAAATTTCCGCGTCGTTAATTTGCAAACCAACCTCACGGTTGAACAATTTTTCGAATAGCGCCCGATAGAGCTGCTTTAGAAATGGTTTGGTACAAGAAAATCTTCTAGTTTCGTTCTGCCATATATAGCTTTTCGAATTGACGAAAATAGAAGCACAGTTGTTGGCTTTGGGAAAGTTGTAAAAAACTCGTGCTCAATCTCGATTCTTCTCCGTTACATTGGTCAAAATTTGTTATTATCTTATAAATTTTTGTAACTCAATACGATTAGAAAAAGCTCCTCAAAAACAACTTCCAAATCAGCTTCAGATTTGAAAATTTCCGTTTACTTTGGAAGGAACTTATGAATCATTTAATATTTTTCAAATTTTCAATAGTAAAATAAGTGTGCTCACGCGTCAATCGCCAAGTACAGTCAAAAAACGCACAGCGGCCGGACGGCGGTTACAAGGCTTCCTTCGAGCGAAAGGGGGACGTGTAAATTGAGAATCATAATCTGTGTAGTACTAAATTGTTAAGTCCTTGGTGAGGAAAATAAATAAAGAAGAGATGTTGTCATGGATGCCATTTTTAGTGACTAGTTGTCGTGGTGTTCTGGTCCTGTTCGGCGTTTGCTCATGGTAGGACTCATCAATAATGATTAATCTCCTTGACTTTTTTTCACTTTGTAACTTCTCAACGAATTTTTGTGGGCGGTGGGGTAGCAGGGCTTTTTTATGAGCAGTTTTGGGGGAGAATTAAACAAGCTTTTCAACCTTTTCATAGCTCGGCTTTCGAAGAGGGTTGTTTCATGGACTTCGACCTCTGGCGGAGGGTGGTGGGGGGGGGGGGGTCGTATTTCCAAATTTTCCTCAACGCCTCGCTTGACCCTGATGTACACTGTAATACGAACTGCTGTTGCCCACAGGTTACTTGGGCGATTGTGCGGGATATATTTGATCAGCACCATACCTGTGCTATTGTATAGCATCCTGTTAATGCTACGGGAACAATGTCGCATTGCGCGTTGTTTGTTATTTGTTTGAAATTTGCTAGGCGGCTGGTGTCCATCGTAAGGACTAATTCGACGGATGTGGCCGTTGTTCGAATTGTGGGGATTGTGTTTTCACCTTCTGTTTTAATAAAACATTTATTAGACAACAGTCAGACAGAATGACAAGAAGATACAATTCGGATGACCTTACTGCTCGTCCCACCGTCCTTGAATTGTTCTCGAGGTTGTCTCCCTTGTTGATCGCCTACAGTTCGTCTTCTAAGATCGTCATTGTATTCGTTGGTCTTCTCGTTGAGCTTCCTCTCGACATCATCAGCCCAGCTCTTATATGTGGGCTTTATCTGACCGGAAATCAGCTGCGATTTGGAATTTCTCGGCTATCTTGAAACGACACCGATTATTCATCATGAACAGAGTTCAGGACAGTGAATGAGCTAGAGATTGCACTCCAATTGCAAGAGTTGGAAAATAACCAACTATTATGGCTGTTTGCCAACAATTGCAATTGGAGCGCAGGTTCGGACAACTCGTCCAGCACGCGTCTTCTCTCATCGCTAAGGGCAGAGGGTGAGTTCCTGTTCGAAGCCTTATCCGCGTTTTTTTTTGGTTTTTTCGTTACTGTCGGTCAAACTGGGGACTATAACTACATTATCAACGGTTTTTACCTCGTAAATTTGTCCTGGAACTGTTGCTTTAACCGCCCACCGTTCGATATCTTCTCCGCCTCGTGTTGTTGACCTCTCGACTAGGGGTTCTTTCACGCCCTCCACGACTCACATCGTTTCATGAATCGCTGTCTGACTTTTAGAATTTTTGTCAGAGTATGGCAAAGGGGATCGTATTTCTGTGACAATATTTCGTTCCTTTTTCTTCTCCTGTGGTCCATTTCACATCCCTGCTTTCGTATTCGAGTAAGATTACACCACCAAATTGATCCTGACCATTGTCTGTGAAGGCACCTTTGACCACTTCAATAAACGCGGCAAGCGGTAGAATATGAAGAGACGTACCTTAAGTGCATACTTGATTGGAAATCCTTTGGAATGTTCCCTCAGCTTAGTAATATCCCATTGCAGTTAAGCTTTCGTTCATTATACGGGATTTGATCTAACTAGGAAAGTTATGCATCCGCAAAGATGAAACGAGCTAAATACATACAGGGCCTTCTCACCAAGGAATCATAGCAAGCACCCAGACACAGAGATCTAGCACCACAACCTAATGGAATGAAATGGACTGCAGCAGAAAGAAATCTCGATGTAAGCCGCAACCGACATGACCGGAAGTACGCGTGACCATCTACTGGCCACATATACGGTTTCCTCTAATCGGTCAATATGCCATTGGCGCTTGGATGCTTCCCTCCCTAGATGAGTGGAGCTGGGGGTTGAAGGCATACGAGATATCAATAGTCGTGCATGCACTACGACAACAGTGTGCCCGATACATATACAGGGTAGGCAAAAATAACGGTGACAAAATAAATTGGTCATAAAAAAGTAATGTTGCCGAGAAGTCTCAAATTAATAGCATCATCGTATTGGTGAAAAGCTATCGAACAGCAAACAGCAAAGCTCTTCGGATTGGCTACCTTCTGCGTTGACTTCCTAGAAAGTCGATTAGGTCCAAGGCTTTCAAAAGAGGCCGCTCAACTAAACGATGTTCCTCCAATGCTTGTGGCAATGCTTTGCCTTCGGCACACTCGCTAACAGGCATGATTAGGCCTTGAGTTGGGAGAGCTGTGTTGTCAGTTCTCTAATATGATGAGTTCCAGGATATTCTGTTGACATCGATTTTTGGACAATCTGTGCATTGTGGGTGGGCGCCCAATATTGCTGCGATGCCGTGTGTTTCCTATTGAGGGTTCTTTCGCTCCGAAGCATCAAACGAGACAGAAGGAGTTCGAGAAAATTTATATATTAAGAAACAGAGGTCCAAGGTGTTTTCGTGTCGTGAGCACTGCTCTTATGATTTCTGCGAAAACCATCATTGAATGGCTGGTTGGCTTTTCACTAGCATCGGTCCAATTGCCATTCACATTCGATACTGGCCCGACAACGGAATGTCTTCTCATCAAGGAAAACGACTGATTAATGAAGCACATTACGAATTCGAGACAATGTCTTTTAGCATCTTTGTTTTCCATTAAATTCACACGCATTGGTTAGAAGTGAGGCATTTCATTTTGTGAATTTTTTGTTAAGACTTGCGCAAACAATGCATTGCAAGAAAGTAGCAGTTTGAGCGAACAGCGACGGACTGAGTGAGCTGGCTTTCAGCCCTTCTTCGCATGTATCTTCTAGATATTTCTCGTGAAGTCGCACAATTCTTTCAGCCCAGGCCTATTGATGCTAGTGAATAGCCCATTAAAAGTTATAGTTTCAAATGGCTTCTGAATCGTCATGCAATGTAAGACTATCAAAGAGCTCGTCGAAGTAAAGTAGTGATTGTTTCTCGAAGAGTGCGAAATCGTTTATTCCAAAGTTGATATACATACTCCAAGTACGGAATCAAAGATGGTACACTGAATTATGAGAACAAAAATTGGAAATTGACAGTGGCAACCTCTTGTTAGCGTATTTTTACCCTTCTTGTACATGGATACTCGCAGCTATGACTCATCAGCTCAGCTCAAGTCGTGTTCATGGGAATGTGTTTACTACTGGTTCATAGGATGCTACTCCCAGTATGCTGGAATTGCTGGGCATCCAGTTTTGAGAACCACTTTATTGTGCTTTACATGCATGGGTAAACCGAGCCTTAGATTCTCTGGAGCAGTGCGAGATAAGCGTCCAAAACGTCTCAGAATTGCCTTTCTCCAAATAAATGACCTCAAACTGCGGAGCCAACTCTACAGGTTCTAGGCAACGAGCATAACCACAATCTGCATCCACCGTATGCTCTAGCATTGCTATCAGTCTTCATGGCACCCTGAAGCACCAGCTTCGAGATGGAAGAAAGGGTACGAAAACTACCGCTTCAAGGTCTTAAAAACCCCCAGCTCCACTGATCCTGAAATAATAGGATTTAAGCGCTCTCTAGCAATGGCATGTCATCAAGCATGATGCTGGTTACAGAAGTGTCAAAAAATTATCAATATTAAGAGGCAACCTGAAACCTGACAAATGATTGTTTGAGTATTCTGCAAGCTGTTGCCAAATAGGGATTCTAAACGCACCATCGCCAACTGGGAAGTCCCGAGAGGTAGCTGATATGGTGCCGCGCAAAAAATCCAAGTCCTATGCCTCCATGAGACACCATGGAAGGGAGTACGGCTAGGAAAGTTGCGGAGATTATCATGCTCTACTGCGCAGAGAACCACGACACCAGCCATCAAGCCGATAACATGGCCACAGCTAGCAGAGTTGCTTTAAGGACACGCCTCGGCTGTGAATAGGGCCAACGATCGAATCATGTGTAGATGTGATTGCCCCCATCCTTGAACTGAAGACCATTCCTGATCCTGAAGAGGCAGCAGAGCAACCGTGGATGGCCATGGAGAAACCATCGAAAGAATTGAGGACTTCCGAAACTTTGGGAGCGATTCAGCCACCAGCGTTAGTGTGGGCAAGGAAGTAAAGGCGGATCAACGCGGCATGGTTCAAATGGAACGAGTCACAAGAGCCGGTGAGGAGGATGGTGAGATGGGAGTGCGGCCGAACCGGACTGGGCAGGACAAAGACGAGAATGTCAAGGCAATCATGCAAACTGCTGCTGTCAAATTGAAGTTGCGGAACAGCGTCAGCAATGGTACGGAAACAGCCAAGAAAAGCATGGACTTCAAATTGCATAGCAAGCGACCGCGAGGAGCCTCAGAGAAGAGGAAAGAAAAGCAATCAAGATGGGTCTGAATGAAATTACGCCTACGGCAAAAGATGACCTTGATCGAAAAATAGGTGACGGCTGACAAAAACAGCGGACCCTGCAACTGCGCGGGACTAATGCTAGGAAGAAGAATACAAAATTTTTGGAAAAAAAATTGGAAAATTTCGCGAGCGGACCCGCATACAACCGATCAGATTAGATTGTCAGTTTATCTACGTGCAGTGACAGCAGCGAAAATGTACGGCTATGTATGAGAGTTGAGAAAATCATTCTTCAGATGATTCAGAGATGTAATGGCGTTAAGCTCTCGTCAGCATAACAATCAGCTGGTAGTATGTGACTTCTTCCCAAAACCCGTCCCACTAAGGAATTATGTGTTATATCCCACCTAAACGAACAGAAAATCCATAGAAGAAAAAGTTCCGGCAGTTGGACAATATTTCTTTTCACAAAAATTACATTCGGGTAAAGATGTTTGAGGCATCACTATGATCATGGAACGCTATCTTCAGTTTCAGGCGATGCATTCCGGTATATAAGCTCGCGCCGGTACCACGTGAAAACACCTCTGCTCGTGCAGTGTAATTTTGTGCACCTTGGAAACTTAAGTAAATTTGTCTATAGAGGTAGCTCCATGCGCTGATTACGAGAATAGCTTTCAATTTTAGTGGTGGCGCTATCTGGTGCCACCTTTTCACGACACCTGCTTTCACCAAATTTGGTGTAAGCTTCCGTATAGGGGCTACTTGGTGTCCTGATTATGAATATTACATCCATTCTCGGCACCTATTTTCCGCTCATCTGTGCTCTCCAACCGAGAAATATGCGTTGAACAACGTTAATGCCAGAGGTGTTTACGTGATATCGGCACAGATTTATCTACAGGAAATTAGGGTGATTGAACGGGTAGGTAAATTGTGGGTGATTCGCACCAGCTACCAATTTCTTCCTTTCCTGGTTGGCTGCGTGCCATCATTTCATCATGGTGTGGACTCTTCAAAGACTGCCATTATTCTAAGGATACAAGAAAAGAACACAGTAGCGCCACAGCGGAACATCCGATAAAGTTTATGATAAATCGATCAATATAGTTATGAAATTCATAGTCGTTCGGTAGTAGGCACTCCTTGGCAGTATCCATTGTGTTCGATCCGATCACGTGAAGCGTAAATTCGATAAGTGTTGTAGATCACCCACCACGAAAATGACGAAATGCCAAGCAAGGCCAGTAATACCACTAGTACGGACCAAGCAGCAATCGTTTGTGCTGAAAAATGTCGTATGGAAGGAGATGAGAGTTGGAAAACGGCTTCCAATTTCGAGCAAACATTGCTTGAGCTTTGAGAAATAGTGAAATGGTTACGCTGTTTCTTCATACAGGGTACTTTATGAATATAGTAACAGACAGCTTATGCACACGAAACCACATTTTTGTAAAGGAAATCCTACACATAAAAACTTCATGCGTAACTAGAATAATTGTATAATTCGATCAATACGGTTGCATCAGGCATTTCAGCGAGTCGAAGCTTGCGAAGAGAATCTGTGATCTCTCAGTTTTTGTTCATCTCACACGATCCATTTGTAACCGTTCTTAACGTTAACAGCTCGCCAATCTGTAGCTCGGAAGGACAAATGTTTAAGTTCGGAGCACAACCCGCCTTATCTGTGAGCTCCTGTGTAAATAGCGGCCAGCGGCTCTTAGGTTTCAGTTAGCCATTTTAATTGCCTCCAGATCACACCACTCACCACTCTCTCTTCATTTGCCCGTGGATTGTATATGCAATGAAGATTGTGTATCAAGACGTAGTGCGTAGGAAAGGACCGCGGTACGATAGACGAGCAGTCACTCCAACGAATCCCGTTTTGGGCGCATCGTTCGATCAAGCCAAAGGACAAGGAATCCGATCGGAAGTGAGAACTTTTAAGTTCTGCACATAACAGTCCATTCGCTTCATCATCACATTGGCTTGCTGTTTTTACATGTGTTCACATTTCTCTATTCCTTGCTAGAAATGAACTCTTTACGTCGTGGTTTCTACGTCTTTTCGTTAAGGATTTATCACCAGCGTTTCCAACAGTCTCTCAACCTTTCTGAGGGATCAAACACCAGAACGTGCATCGACGGCGCAGCGCTAAACGGATGATGACGGAATAAGCTTCCGTCAACAACTCCGCTCAGCCAAAACGACGACAGAATCGGAATCGCATAACGTGGAGGTAGCTCTGAACAACTACTTCATGACAGCCGATAAACTCGATCAAAACTCTGTCGATCAATGAGGTACTTCAGAAGATTTCAATGAATTTAGAAACAGCTCAGAAACTCATCAACGGCGCACGAGCTGCCCCAACGATCTTTGCGCTAATGATAGAGGAACATCAAGACGACGAGACACCCGGAATTTCCAATGCCAAGCCGACACAGTGCATAGCTTCTATTGCACCTTCGTTACAATTACGATCACAATGTGGGGTCACTCACTAATTTAATGACTGTGCGCTGCGCTGGTCAATATATCAACAACAATATTTCGTTCAATAATGAACTTTTGAACCTTTGCAACACTACGTAAGACCGCAAAAACATGAACACGTTGTTCTATTGACTCAAAGTTTTGATTTTTGTACCCTGACCTCGGGGAAGGGTATATAAACCCCGGGCGCTCGACGGGGGGCACTTCTTCTTCTTCACTCCACTACCTGGACTTCGTCCCACTACTCTGGACTACACTACGCTAGACTTGCCTTCGCTTTCCTCCGCGTCATTTGGCTTAGCTCCCTTGACTTCTTCTCCTTCGATTACCGGTTGCAATCGCTCCCGATTTCGGCCAAACCTTTGTGTGTCGTCTTTTTGTTTCTTATCACGCATAAGACTTCCAGCCATAATAAGTTTTGTTGCAGTCATTGACTCAGCATAAATTCATTTGTTGCAATTATTGTCATATTATATAATCTATTCTTGTTTTGATCGTTAGATTATCTATTCAACGCCGCGTGGCAATTTCGCAAGACAGTTATTTTATTGGTGCATCGACCAAACGAGACAAGGAAAGGTTGGTTCATAATTCAAACCGCATAAGTTTTTTTTTCAAAAGCACTTGATAAAATAGGAAAAAAATGGCTGCGAGCTCTGCACCCATTAGGCTTCGCTCGCAAAAAGGGCTCCTCACCCGCTATTGTAACAATTTGGATGAAATAATTGCTAGGTGCGAGGGGGAAAACACCTTGAAGATGCTTTCTTCAAGTTCCAGTAGTGACGATTTTGAGCGCATAGCATCAGTTGTGTATGAGCTTAAAGCTAGAACACAATTACTTAGCAACCATCTAGCGACATTTGCGAGTACAATCGACTCGCTGTTCGATTCGCTCACCAAAGAATAACAAGATCAAGCTCTTGAACACAGAGAAAATTCACATATCGCTATTGATGGCGCTGATCGATTGGCTATCGAACTTGAAGCGAAACACATGAGTGTACGGGAGGTAATCCATAATGATAGAACTCCCGCGCAAAGATACAGGGGCGAGGAATAGCAACACGAAACCACAGCGTCCAAGCTCCCCTCAATACCCATACCCACATTCGATGGAAATGGGACTACGACAACTTTTGGGCGCTCCTTCAAGACAACGTCCACAATTAACACTTGCTCACTAGTCTACAGAAATTTAATTACAGGGAGTACCTGGTGAAGCGTTATCCAGTCATAGAGGAAAACTATGTGCTGGCTATTGACTTTATGAAGAAAAAAGTACGCAACAAAACGGAGCTTGTGAGAGTGCTGCAAAAACGCTTAGATAATGCGAGGTCAGAAAAACCTTCGACGCAAGCGCAAAAAAAGCTGCCGGAATACATAATTCCACTGATGATGCAGCTACACAAAGTGGAAGTGAACCTAGATGGTTCATGCAATGCTCAAAAATTACTACCCAAGTTTGCATCGAGAATTCAACGCAAGGTCCTTGAGGACTTCGTGACGCTAGACATGCCGGAAAATGCATGGATGGTGCAAAGCATTGTTGATGCCTTAGACGCTCACATAGCGACGGAAGAGCGCGTCAGCAGCATGGTTAGTGATTTTGCATAGGGACACAGAATGCAGGGAGGGTTTCAAAAAGGGATGCATGAGCAAAATATCGTACAGCCAGAACTGCATGTTCTGTGGGTCGCCGGAACATAGAACCGCAAGTTGTTCACGTTACTGCACTATCACAGAAAGGCGGAATTTTTGACAAGAGCACGGTATGCGCCTCAATTGTGGACGCGAAGGTCATTTTGCATCAAATTACACAAAAGAAGGATGTAGAAACTGTCAAGGAAAAAAGCTTTTTCACGCATTATGTCAACGAAGACAAGCTATGGTTACACAAACAAAACATTTTGCGATCATAACACCGACAACCTCACCAGTAACAACAAAAACGATAGGGCCCAAATCACAACATAACCCCACAGCGAAAAACAATCGGAATTCGCGCACCCAACCCAAATTCGTACAACAAATGAGCAAGAAAAAATACGTAGCAGGCTGACAATGATCGTAACCTTACGGTACTACATCAAAGCACGCGAAGAGAAAATGTACTCCTACTGACCGGGGTGGCGCAAATATGGAACACAAAACGCCAAGAATGGCAATCGGTCCAAATTCTCTTTGACACGGGAGAAGATCAATTCTTCATTAGTCAGAATTTAACAGAACACTTGAGACTAGAAGGTGTAGAAGTACGCAACTTAGAAGTGTATGCTTTCGAAACGAAAGGGCCAAAATCGGCAAAATGCGCTGTGACGTCGATAAAATTGTGTGACAACAACGGAGGGGTGCATAACCTGCGCCTGTATTCAACGCCAATTCTAACCGAAAAGAGTCAAGTTACACAATTAAATCAAGAAGACATTAACTTCATAGCGCACAGAGGTATTCGCCTTTCTCACAACATGACAGCCACAACAACTAAACCGCAAATACTTTTAGGTTACGATCAACTTTGGGACTTATTAGAAGTCTCTGGACAGCACTATACACTTCCGCCGGGTTTGAGACTTATACCATTGAAACTGGGGTACCTTCTCTCGGGGAACAAAATTAAATGGGCTTCGCGCAGTTCATACAACTCACGCACAACCCAGCATGATCACAATGTTTTAAACTTTAATAGAAGAAGAAAGGGATCTCCAACGCTGGGATAAGTATTATGCAATAGACTCAGCAGGAATATATGGCTTCAGAGGCACGAAAGGCGCCGAAAAAACGGCAACTAACGAGAAGGTATCAAGATTCTTCTCTGATACAATTGAAAAAAAGAGGTGATGGGTCCTACGTACGCTTACCCTTCAAGGAAAATCACTCCCCACTGCCGACTAATAAAGCTATCGCAATGAAACGCCTTCATAGTGTAATAAGCATGCTCAGGTCTCAACCATGAATTTTGGCAGACTATGACAACAACTTCAAAACTCATGTGGAGAAAGAAATTATTAAAGAGATCTCAGAAGAGGATTGTTACGAAATGGGTATCACCCATTATATCCCACATCAACCAGTAATCACACCGAACAACGAGACTACGAAGCTACGCATAGTATTCGATGCTTCATCCCACTTCAAATTTCGACCATCTCTCAATGACGTCCTTCATCAGGGACCATTGATTCTTCCCGACCTTTACGCAGTGCTTTTGCGCTTTCGAGTGTCAAATTACGTGGTAACTTCGAACGGCATTCCTCCAAGTCCGAGTACACGAAAAGATAGGGACGTAACAAGGAGGTTTTTCTGGGTCCGGGATTACAGCAGGGAACCCGAAGGAGATAGTGCCATTACGTATCGCTTCACAAGAGTCACCTCCGGACTCAACGTATCCCCTTCCTGCTGGGAGCGACCATACAATACTACTTACGCAGTACGGTAATTGATACCAAACTCGGAAATGAGATTCGCGAGAATTTGCATGTATACAATCTTATACTGACTGCAAACACAAAAGATGACGCAATGCGAAATCAGTGAAGGCTAGAGAAATTTTCGCCGAAATGAACATGAACCTACGAGAATTCCCCCCTCCCCCCCTCAATAACACTGACATCACTACAGTCTTGTCAGATGACGCATGCGCAATCTGCACTTCAGAAAATACTAGGTATCAAATGAAATAGTAAACACGATACTCTCTCCATCCGCTGTGATATTCCCAATACAATCAACTTAACAAAGCGCATAGTGACGCGACAAATAGCCTCCATATATGACCCCTTTGGGTGGATGGTGCCATTACTTACGCAACTGAAACGATTTCCGCACTCTTCATCCAACGTTCATGGCTTTGAAAGGTCTTTTGAGAGAAGATCCATGAACGATGGTGATCGAAGCAGTCTGGCAATCTTCGCAGATGCGAGCACCATTGCTATGTCCGCATGCGCTTACCTTCTCAGAAGAAAAAGCTCAACATTAGTTATGGCAAAATGTAAATCACCGTCTTTGCACTCAAATCCCACAAATCCAAAAATGGAAATGAACGCAGTAACCATCGCTGTAATTTGGCGCGCTCCATATTTGAAGCGCTCGACGGTAACCTAGCTCACAGGCCCTTCAACATCTATGTCTTCTCAGACTCCCAAACTTCTTTGTCACGGTTATCTACACCACCATGCAGCACAAATGTTGGGGTACTAATGTGTAACCGAGTTAAGGAAATATGCAATATTGTGAGAACCCTGAACAGCGCATCAGTCTCAGTTCATTTCCATTTTGTAGAGACATCCGAAAACCCTGCCGACGCAGGGACTCGGGGTTTGACGAAAGAACAAATATCAGAGCACATATGGTGGAAAGGGCCCGAATATTTGTGCTTTCCTATAGAGGAATAGAAGACATAGAAGAAACATTGCCAGACTAGAAGCTATCACCGCAGCAGCCGTGCATATAAAACTCATCGCAGTGGCCTTTTATTAGATCTGAAGAGGTTCAGCTCATTTCAAAAAGCAAAAAGAGTAGCAGCGTTAACGCTGCTGTTTCTCAAGAAGTTGATGAAACCACTACCTATTATATTACTCGCCAAAGTGCTATTTCTGACAACATCACAGAACACCGAAATGCCGCCGACTCACTGAGCACTCTTGGCGGAAAGGCCATTGGAGCTGCTAAGCGCATAATCATCCGAAATCATCAGACAGTATACGATACTAATCAATACTGCAAAAGCGTAAAAAATACGCTACGACTTTTCATAAATGATAAAAGAACTTGGAGCTTGAGAGGCAGGGTAGGAAATTCTGCATTGAGCCTACTAGCAAAGAATCCAATTTTCATCCATCCAAAAACTCCGCTAGCCACTTTAATTATTAACTAAGGACACGGGAATTACCACCTAAGCATCAAACACACGATAGCAACAGTTCGACTACAGTACTGGATCAAAACTGAAGCAGCAACTTCGTCATACGGTAAAACACTGTGTCGGATGCCGCAGATTTAATGGCCTTCCATAGGCCGATGTCATAGTTTGCGAATCAAGCGATTTGCTAGCGAATCGCTCGATTCGCAAACTATGACGTCGGCCATACGCTTACCCAGAGACAACAGATTTACCGCAGAGGCGTGCAAATCGAAGTCGCGCTTTCCAACGCGTAGGCATCGACTTCTTCTTCGACTTACCCACGATAGAAGAAGATGAAACGAAGTTGAAAATATACGGATGCATTTACATTTACATTGCATTTTACATGCACTGTGACAGGATAAATTCATTTCGAGTTGGTAAAAAGTATGGCAATTGAAGATTTCCTAAACGTACTCAGACACTTTATTGCTTGCAGGGGTGTTCCCAGTTCAATAACCGGTGACAACGCTCCTGGATTTTTACTAAGCATAGAGATTCTGGCCAAACACAGCTTAACGCAGAATTGCTAAATGTCACCTCGCAACACGAAATTGTGTGGTACTGGAATACGCCTTATGCACCATGGCAAGGCGGATTTTATGAGCGCCTTACCAAGTCCATCAAACACGCACTGTACAAATCGCTAAGATTGAAGTCACATAGATCAGTAGACGACCTAGAAACCATATTGGCGGAAATAGAGGCATGCCTCAATTCACGACCGCTTACATACCAAGGTTCCGGCCACGATAACTTCAGTTCCATTCGTCCAATCAACTTTATCCAACGAGATTTGAATCTCGCGTTTACCTATCGTAGTCCTAAACAAGATTCAATGAGTGACCCAGACTACATATCTTCTGGGAAAGGAATAGCGTCCAGCACAAGGAGACAAGCAGAAGAAGCCCTGAAGTCCTCCTGTGAATTCACAGAACGCTATTTGGATGTGTGGCAGAAACATTACCTCACCAGCCTTCGAGAAACGCAGAAGCGACTCATAGAAAAACAGCGATATCATCAAATAGAACCGAAAGTCGGGACAGTTGTGCTTCTAAGCGACCCGGTCTACCTCTTACCGCTTGGAAAATAGCCCGCATAACCAATCTGCACAATGGTAAAGATGGACAAAGCCGAGAAGCGGGATTGATAACAGCAACGATACGACGGATTAAGCGCCTAGTAAATCTCATCGTGCCACTAGAAATCACGGAGAATGACGAAAATTCAACAGAACCTGAACTGCTACCAAACTCATCAACAAAAGGAATCACTCGAGAAGAACCGAGACATTCCTACGATCTTCGACACGCAAACTAGTAAACTACGCAGAGCTGATAACGAGCAACCTTACAATATTAATAATAGCTCCACAAAAGTGGTTCCTTTTTCACGTTATGCTGTCCTCGTTACTAAGAACACATCGGAGCAGGCACACAAAGTAACAAAGTGAAACACACAGTAAACGGAACCACATATAACGCATAGGCAAATACAACAAAAATAGTACCGTCAAGAGGCCAAGGCATATATAAAACTGTAGACAGAATGGCCCTAGGGACGCGCCATATACTCGCTGTAGCCAAGATTATAAACACAAACGCATTAGCAGTCGATAGCTAAAAAGGCATCACTGGGAGAGAAGCTTCAGTAGGTTTCTATACATACAACCACGTACTCCTGAGTTCATTCCACGATCTCAACTTGAGTATGCCTAACAGGTGAGAAGTAGGTTCACCAAATGTATGCGCACCCCACACCTATACCACTCGTTACGAGAATATGCTTCCCTTGGGTGCTAGGTCCACCGACTCGCACAACACTTTTTGCATTGGAAGGCGTTTCACTGAAACCAACAAATGGTGCGCTAGTTAACGCTTCTAAGAAATGGCGAAAACATCCAGAAAATACTGAAGCATTCCGCTTGATAACCTAAAAGTTTAACTACAAGAAAATTTTACATTGTGCCACTATTCACTATGTTAACTATTTTCAGACAATGGCTATCCCCGACTCCGACATTCGACGCAAATATCGACGTCTGCTTCTGGCGATTCCGCAACTGCCGAAGCCAACCCAACTGTACAAGAAGATCGTTCATGGTTGTAGACGCCTCCATGTCATGACTGCTTCAACGACAACATTACTGGCACGCATTCAGAATTTACGTAGTTCTCAAGAGGGTTGGAAAAATGTTTAACAGAGCTTCAGATCATCGACACTTTGACAAAAAAGACGATGGTCGAAATTAATGTGGTTTTCCCAGAACTGAGAACCTTGTTTAGCATTCCTCCTGTTTACATGGGCTTGGAAGTAATTTCAGAGAGCAACTGGTGAGCGATGATGTCGCAACCGCAGTATGATGACCAAGGAAACACGATACTCACGAGACAATTAGGCATCGAAGCCGTCAACGAAGATCAGCTCAAAGTTTTGGACGAGGGACAGAGGCTTCTGAACGAGTATCGCAGTTGCTTGCAAGAAGGAGAACGCAAAGAGTATTGGACGATATTCCAAGAATGTCGTGCCGGCGAGGGCATACGCACGAGTTAAGGTAGCACGTACCAGGTGTCCGATGAAGACAGCAACAGCCAACATTCCAAAAAACGAATTGAACGCGCATGAGCAAGATTCATGGAAGGGGTGCAAGAGATGGACGAGGAAGAAGATATCGGCTTCTCAAAATCGGGAGAGAGGCCGCAAAGAGCAGAAGCCCGATGGGAAATCCGGCAAAAAATCAAGCAGAAAGAGGACGATAGAAGAGCTGGATGCCGTCTTGTACGAGTTAGATATGGAAAAAACCTGCGAACCTCGCGACTTCATGAAAGGTCTAATACGCAAGAACGATGACGTGAGGCTACCTTGTAGTTTCTGCGGTAGAGTGGGGTACCACTGTTCCAACGCGTGCGCTGTATATTCAAACTTTTGGGATAGACGCTACATTGCCAATGCACAGCATCTTTGCACAAGCTGTCTCAAGTTTTCTACTATAGGACATAGTTGCAGGAAAGTCACAGCCTGTTCCCACTGCTAGAAGCTCACACATCACGTGAATTACCGGAGAAAAGCGAGGAGATCCGCCGGCGGTACGACGAGGCCATGAGTAAGAGGAGGATCGCAAAGAAGAAATTGCAGGAGCTGAAGAGCCGACTCTAGGACTTAGAGGATGAGTAATCTGTACAGTAATGTTCTAATCTGTTGTGCTGTGTGTTTTAGTTTGTTTCAATACGAGTTCCATTACGAGTTTTACTGTGTCGTACACGAGTTCTTAGTTGCATTACGAGTTTTATTATATCACATCACGAGTTCCTTTTATTGCATCACGAGCATTAGGCCATGCCTGGGAGTATTGCAACTTCGTTACAATTCCGATCACAATGCGGGGTCACTCAATAATTTAATGCCTGTACGCTGCGCTGGTCGATAAATCAACAACAATATGTCGTTCAATAATGAACTTTCGAATGCAACACTACGCAAGACCGCAAAAACATGAACGTTGTACTATTGACTGACAATTTTGATTTTTGTACCCTGACCCCAGGGTAGGGTAAGAAGTGTTCTTTCTTTTCTTCTTCTTTCTTCTTCTTCACTACACTACTTTGACTTCGTCCAACTATGTACACTGGACTACACTGTGCTTGACTTGTCTTCGCTTTCCTCCGCGTCATTTGGCTTAGCTCCCTTGACTTCTTCTCCTTCGATTACCGGTTGCAATCACTCCCGATCCAGGCCGAACCTTTGTGTGTCGTTTTTTGTTTCTTATCACGCATAACAATTTCCAGCCATAACAAGTTTTGTTGCAGTTATTGACTTGGCATGAATTCATTTGTTGCAGTTATTGACTTCGCATAAATTCATTAATCTATTCTTGTTCTGGTCGCTAAATTATCTATTCGACACCGCGTGGCAATTTCGCAAGACAGTTATCTTAGCTCCTATTCCGATTCCGATTTCAATCATTTAGTGCACCCACGAAACATCGATAACCTGGGGTACCCGACAGGAGGTCCGTCACGCGGCAAGAAGGCAGAGCCAGCGAACAAATCACAGCGTGATGTTCGATGGTAGACGTGCAATGCTACATTCTATTCGACTTGACTCAAAATAGCAACAGCACGCGCTGCGGCTCCTCCGCTTACTCTGCATTGCTATCGCGCAACGGGCCTCTTGTCGGGTATCCGTTAACCTGCACAAGATGGCCTCCATGCTAGATGCATTGCAAGGCGAAGACAAGGAGTCTGTGAAACAGTCAAAGTATCAAACAGACTCATCCTCTCGTAATAAGCCATCTCAAGACGAAGTACGGAGACAGACAAACGCTAACTTTCAAAGAAATTGCACCAATCGGAGTGAACGTCTACACGACCAAGAACTGCTATGCTATGAACTCTCCGCCAGTAGCAACTCGAGGGCGAACATGACGACAACGGCTTTCTCCAGAAACGGCTCGTGGGCAAAATCGCATTGGGCATTAGAGTTGCACGGAGTGCTCTCCTTTGGAATCAACAACTGTCCAGTGAAGACCGGAATCGTCACTTCTGCTCGGCACCATTAAAGAACGCATTATGTCACAAATGAACATCGCACACTAAGTTAAAGAGAAGAAGGGAGTACCAAGACCGGCCGATACACAATCCTGCAGATAACGAGCGCGATACTCAATCGACTACAAGGGGTAAAGGCTCGAGATGCTTCTACTGTAAGAAGCCGCGACACTCACAAATGCACTGTAAGGAAGTTTCGACAGGGGCAAAACGATTGGAAATGATGAAGAGGCATATCTCTCGACACGTTTGCTACAGTTGTAGAGGGCAAGATCATGGAGTAGCTCAATGCAGAAAGGGGTCGTGTATGAACTGTAACGAGACTGGACACCACACTTCCATCTGCAAGAAACGGGAGTCTTCAGACACGACACCGAAGCTACCACAAGCACGGAGCAGACCATCTAGGAAAAATTTTTGCTCATCTGGGGTCACTACCAGTGCACACCGTGCACACCGGTTCATCCGCTGATCAGACGATACAAGCGGAGCCGTCTCATATCGTTCCCCACATGCGATATGGAAGCAACAACAGCGACACCCTGGTTCTCGTCGATCAAGCGCAAGTTTCGACCCGAGAATTCAAACTCTCGAAACGATTCACGTCCTGCTACAGGCGCTAACCGCTCATCAAAAGCTCCCTCGCCGATTGTCCTCATCTACAGGATGTTGGCTCCGAACCCATGACGATCGCTACATTCGGCTCAGCGACGACAATACAAAGGAATCGCGTAACAACCAACGTCCAGCTCTGAGATAGAGAAGGACAACGGCACTGGAAGAAGTAGCAGAAATTGAAAACTTGACGGAAACCATGCAAAGAACTCCCTCAGCGCGGATGACAAAAGGTTCTTCATCGAGAATGAGACACAGCTCTTATTAGGCAGTGCCCACGTTCACCCACTGATTCTACTGAGATGCAGTGACATCTTTGCGACTACTACTTTTGTCTACTGAACGACGAACAGGAAGCTCATCTGACGCTAGCGTCCGGACTATGATACGATGCTATTCTCTAGACCAGGATATTCAGTAGTGGACGAACAATCACTTCAGCTGGTGCAACATTGGGCAAGTACACACTAGCACTCCTCAGGCGAAGAGCTCAATTCCAAACGGATCATGACCTACAATATGTGGTTGAGGACCCCCAATTTCGAGGAGCAAGCAGAGAATCCAACAGGAACCTGGGAAGAGTTCTATGCATTTGAATCAACAGGGTACACAGATTTTTCGAATCGGCCGCAGAAGAGCGCGAACAAGTATGTGCAGCCGTTTGGAAGGAATTTGAGGACCAGTCGTGGCAAAGCTCACGATAGGTGGGGCATATAGCATAAAGGGGCTTTTTGTCTGCCTTCACTTTCGATATTCTGTATGTCACGTAGACTTCAATAATTTGTTGGTTGGCTGAAATATGTGAAAAGCATTTGACGTTATGGTCCATCACCCGACGTCGTCTACGAGCTTACGTTCCTTCTTATCTCCCCTCCATCGTAATTTCTCGTCCACTTGAAGCTCCTAGTTGACACTTTCAGCGTTTTATGGTGTACGTTTCATATTATTAGACGTTTTGTATAGGGAGGACCGAGTCCCTGAATTTTGGTGGGCTGTTCCAACGATCGACGCATGTAAGCTGCTCTTGGACGCGAGTCAAGAAGCAGTATCAGTAATTCAATACATTTTTGCGAAGGACTACAGTCCCATCAGCGATTTCATATTCTTCGTATCTTTTCGTAAGCAATGTGGAAAGGAGAATTCTCATTCAATGTCTCAAATGTTTATATAATCGGGATAAAACATATCTTCCACTTCGCAACAAGACAGTAAAATGTTTTGCTTCATAACGGATTCCATCGAACGCTCCCCCCTCATCTTAAGGTGGTAGGTCGCAACAAAAATCATCAAAAGATCACAAGGCCAGCCTTCTCATTCTACTTGGTCACTTGTTCTTGGTTATCGATCATCTCGATTGAGTTCGTACCGTCTACTAGACTCTATGTCGCGCGCAACTCTTTCCATGCCAAGCAGAGGATTACTGTTTTCAAAATGTATAAGTCGCACAATGTCGGAATGTTCGCAATATGATGAACCATGGGATTAACTGGAATCCCAGAAAGAACTCTATGTCTTCATCCGTACCCAACGTAACATCGCAAGCACCATCGTATCAGAAATTGAAACTAAGCTCTAAGAGGTCACTACCATTCATGAGATACGCTCCGCGCATTTCTAACCTCCTAACGAAGAGGCTGTAAATGAATTCGAAAAACATTGGAAAGAGCGCCAAGGAAAGACCTGTTTAGAATCGGCGAGGCTGTTAATTCAAGAGCTCATAGTATTAATGGAACTCGCACCCAGGAAATTCAGGTCATGTAATCCGATGGGTCTAACGCTCATGTACACATGCGCGATGCACAAACTGCCACTCTCTTTCACGCAACTTACAGACCACCTGTTCGCACGTTGGAGTTCACGCAGGTATACACTTTGAATATCGAACCTCCTTCCAGTATATACCATTCTACCAGTGTCCTTCTCGTAACACAGATGAAACACACATCGCAATCGATGCATGGTGTGAGTAGGTGTCCATATATTCGTTTTTGTAACGATTATTGACGGACTACTATGAACATTTATGCTATCTTGTGCTTGGTCAATCACTGTGAACATATAAATTATTTGGTATTTGGCTGATCACTATGTCATGATTGTGCTCAGGCATCATATTTTGGTCGATTTTGACATAAATATCAAAATCTGATTGGCGCCGGAAGGGTTCCCTACAGTTAAACGTTTGTGCTGTAAAACCGAGGGGCAACTGCGAGTTTTGGTAGAATGAACGGCAAAATATGCTGGTGATAGCTGGTGCTCGGTAATCAACTTTCGGTCAGAGGAGTTTTCCGATCGTAACCCAGCAAAAATTCTTCTTATGGGAACCACGGCGTGGAAGTGTCGTGAGGAAGCTCATGTTAGGCGGAGCATACAGTGACTGAGATATACGATGATGTATGCAGAGACTGAGGTGCTTTTTATTTGCCTTCCATTCGATATTCTGTGGATTTTGCTTTGACTTCGAAACCGCTGGTTGGTTCGCTGAACCGTTAGTTCGCTGAATTATGTGAAATGCATGTGAGGTTAGACCCGATCAGAAAAACTAAAACTCGAAACTACGGTTGCGAAGCTCCGAGAAAATCCAGAACTCCTCGAACAATTTCACGACAGCTTCATGAACCAGCTTGCGCTGGGCGTCATCGAAAAAGTTGATCTGAATTCATCATCGGAAGGAGAAACGGGTATACTATCCAGTTTACCAAGCAGTCATCCTCCACAGAAGGATACGACAAAAGTCGTATTTGACGTTTCAGCCCATCGACGACAGCGAAACTCCCTCAACAACGCTCTGCACAACGGGTCGGCGATCCTGCCTCTAAGACGTCCTAATGCGCTCCAGAACCAGCAAGACCGCTCTGACGGGATGATGTCGAAAAAGCGTTTCTTCAGGTCCGCCTAGAACCTCAGGATCGTGACGCGACAAGGCCGCTAGGGCTACGATGTCTCTAGGAAGAAGTCGACACTGACAAGATAGTTATCTACAGATTCACTCGGGTGACCTTTGGGCTCAACTGTTCCCCTGTCCTCCTTGCAGGAACGACCAACCATCACTAGAAAATAGACCGGCGATAAAAAGTTCGCCAGACTGGAAAAGACGTACGAGGACAATGTCATGGCATCGTCCACGAAAGAAGCCTTGAAGCTGTAGATGGCGAAGAGGTCTTCAAGGATGTACAAATAAACCTGCGAGTATTACGTTCAAACCACGACGAAGCGAATGACTAGAAATTAATTGCCACTATCTGCAGAAAGAAAAATGTACGAGCGGAACAAGTAGCATCCATACATTACACTCACGGATGGCTCACTCCACTCACATTGCATGGGAGAATTTTCTTCCAGCAACTTTGGAACACAACTTCAGAAGGGACTCCTTTGTCTCCGGAACAACAACAATGGAAGAAATCCCACGTACTATGAGATTTGCGGTGCGAACTGCCACGCTGTATCGCTTAAATCACCAAAAGACAGCCTTGAAACTCTTTACAGACGTCAGTGCTCGAAGCATGGCAGCATGTGCCTATCTGGTACAAGGTACGACGTTAAAGCTCATTGTAAGATAATGCAAGCAAGCTTCCCCCATTTGATAGATCCCAACGATTCCAAAACTCAAACACAACTCTTTGACGCTAGCATGCCGTTTAGCACATTCCATATACTCAGCACTTGAAGGCGTATAGACGTCACCGAAATTGTGATACTAAAATAGTACTCGGTGGGGTTGCTGGACAACAGCGAGCTCAGTAGGAGTACTGGGTAGTGTATGGCAAACGAGATGGTATCCACAGGCTACAATATCTCTGACACTCATGGACTGAGACAACACTCAAAAAGTTTCTTCGGCGTATTGTCGAGGAGCTCCTCAAACAATCACAAATGGAGGATCGTGCACTGTTGGAGAGACATTGGACAAGCTTGATGAACCCGTTGTGCGCAAAACGTACACTTCAAAACGCCGCAATCACAGTGATAAGGTACGACAGATTGAAGTTTCTACGTAAAAAAAAGAAGCTGGACGATTACAGCCTTATTTCTGCACTTCTGCGAAAGGACCAATCATCGATCATGCCATTGTCGAGATGTAAAGGGTGCAAGAACACGCAGAAAAATTGTGCTGGAAAAGAATTTATATTGGAAATGTTGCACAAAAGATTATAAGAGTAACAAGACCAAATTGCAAGCGCTGCGGGCGGCTGCATGATAAACATATCTGTATGCAGAAGCTATTTACTGACGAGCCTTTAGTGAAGTCTCAGACAAATAGACGTCACGTAGTGCAAAGCTCTTCACAGATCAATTCTGAAGCTGATGAGAACGGCACCAAAACCGAAGCTGACAATAAGTTTACAGCAACAGTGCCTTTGCAGGTGCCAAATGTGTTCAGCACTGGTTAATCCAAACTCAAGAAGAATCTAGTTCTCGGCCTGCGGTAGAGCAATTTGTATTAATGACGGCGGAAGGTCTCGCATACAACCGTGCTTCAGACATGTATCAACGAGCCCTATATTTCTCTGATACAGAAGCTCGCTTAATCTCAATTCATGAAAACTCCGCTGAGCGCCTGGCTTTGGCAATCATCTAAACTAAACGATGCACCTTAGTTTAAATCAGCGGGACAAACCTTTTGTCTTACCACGTCCTCTTAAAGGTTTAATTGGCTCAGGGACGAGAAATCGAAGTTTCGATGAAATAGAAGCCTACCATAACATCGGGTTTTCCGAAAAATCGTCTTTCCAAAGTTGACGTCAGGTCCTTGAAGCCAAACAACATCTTCTTAACGATACTCTGATAAAGGGAGAACATCAGGTTTCCCAGATACTCTAGGAATTAACCTTCACAGCCTACACGTAAATGAGTTCTCCCCCAAACAGCTCTCTGCCTAGCGGGCTTCGAGAAGCTCAGACCATTTTCGGACTTGCAGCGTACCACCGTGGCTGGACAGAAAGCCACTACTCGACAACCTGCGGAACCCTGCTCTGTAATACAATTTTATCCGGGCCCGAAATGATTAAGAACATGTTTGAGTCAGAAGCTTCGCAAGTATTTACCATGAGGGATCTAGTAACCAAGCAACGTACGCGGCCTCCAAAAGTATAATACTAAATGGATATCAGTTTGAAAACGATATGCCACAGCGCTAATATCTATTTAACAAACATCACCGACTTGAAGGATGACTATACCGTTATTCCTCGCAAGCTGATTGCGCAGGTTAAGCATTTTGTTCAACATTTTTCCCGAGCGCAAAGAATGGTACACCAAAATCATCGATCAATATCTGTGCGATAATATGACTATCCCGTCCCGGAATCAGTAGGAATTTTCTATATGCCGCATAGTGACGTATGGAAAGGACACAAGCCAGTCCCATCAAGGATTGTGTTCGACTCTCCCTCTCATCAGAAGGCATGTTTGTCATTAAACTACGTGAGCTGACATACAGTATGTGGAGGTAGCATTATTTCAGCGATGTTGACAGGCCTTTTCATCTCCCAGACTTCACTCCAATGTGGTTATTTTTTCAGCCACGGAAAATGTCATTGGCTGCCACTGCACTTCTTTTTGTACTAAAACGTTTGACGTACATGCTCAGTCCAATAGTTATACTACGTAAGGGATCAGTAATTGTTGAGCAGCAGCGTCCAATTCGGAGCCTGAATGGGCATTTCTAAAATTGGTCAGCAGTATGGTATCGAAGTGCATCTATGAAACCCGCTGTAGTTCATCGCAACGATAGCACAGAGTTAACGGGAAACATCATGTCTCCATTCTTCGGAACACCCACATAAAATCGCAATTTTCTATTCTGTTGTGCTAGATGCTCTAAATCAGGAGTTGCGCCTGTTTGAGCTCGAACAACAAGGCACCATGGACGTTATCGGTAACACCCTGCAAAGAATCACTGCTCGCACCAAAACATTGTTCGCAATTTTCGCCGAAATTAGGAACGATATTCACACAGTACTAGAGCGCACTACTCCCAAGTCAACCTGTTCTGCGCATTGAACGGCAATGTTGACGGCCGTATCAATGGAGGGTACCGTGAATACCCGGACCCAGTAACTAGAGCCATGAGAGTTTTTGCTACATTTATGTGCTTGGTGCCTCAGCGCAGTGCTTGGCTCCGCGATTTGCACGAGTTTCATGCAATATTTGTCGTGGGCCACATAATACAGTACTCCTCAGGCTCACCAATGAAGAAGCGTAAGGTCTGAAAGCGGCTGTTGGCTCGTAGTCGTCTCGTCTTTTCCAGTCCACGACGATTCCATATTTGCTGCCGTACGTTAACACATGTACGCCTGCTCCTGAAATCCCGTCGTCTCAAACTCGTCGCTGCTGCTGCCTATACTCAGCCCGTGTTCCTCAGTACGTCTGCCCCTTCGTCAGTGCGCAATCGCCATCATTCTATTAAACTACTACTTTAAGTACAGAATTTGCTCCCTGCTCCTAGTCCTTGCTTGATGTCCGCACTGCTATGCTGCAGTCACGTATCAATTGGGATGTGCAGCAGAACGCGTCGTGACGTCCCGTGACGAGTTGTTAATCGATTTTGATGATGATCGATGATTGAATCAGATCTCGATCAGTAAAAGTTAGTAGAGTTACCTGAGTGGAATATAGGTGTGCCATTTTTTAACTTGTTTTTCCTGCTTAGGGCTGGGCCGCAGTGTCGCAGCCGCAACGTCAGCAGCGGACCGCAGCTTTTGAGGTCGCTGCTATGCTCCGCCATGAGCTAGTTCATCTGACACTGTAGAGAGTCAATGCAAAAATCTGTAAATCACTTAACCGTGTACATTTTGTTGGATATCGTCAAAGGGCATATACAAGAGAATGGAAGCTGAAGAAAGTCACGACGAACGGAAGCTTGAAAGATGGAACCGCGCTATAACCTTCGTCCACGTCGGAAACCGATGAAAGAAGAAACTCACGAAAGGCACGGAAATACAGCGAGAACAACAAAAATCCCCAACAGTATCTTTGTTCTCACCACAGCTCTCATATTACTGTCAATCCCTACAGCAACATCACAGCTGCCCACCAATTGAAGTGACCCAAGCATCGAAATTGAATGCAGTCATAGAGGAGCGAATCTCAACGCGCATCAAGTCCGTCGGTATAAACCATATATGCGCTGAGAATCTCTGTGTGACGAAAATGAAACCGCCAGTAAAGGGAACCATCATATTTCCTCAAAAATCAATATACACGAGCGCAGTGTTCAATGGAAGATGTATGATGAAAATCACTTGAGCCACTTCGAAAGCACCTGCTCGCCTACTTCGTTCTGTGACAATTTCAAATGTTGGTTTCCACTGCGAACACCTTCAACCTGGAATACTCTCCACGGTTCATACTCATGATGGCGGTTGCGACCGTCGTATATATTCTTATGGCTTTGCTGTACGCACTTTGTTTAATACCCATGGTCATTGGCAAACTCCTCCGGCCGATCTTCGGGATATTAGATTCGCCTACGTTGTAATTCTTCATCGTCCTCCTAATTCTAGCATAACTGATGTTGAAAGCCTTATTGTTTCGTATTTGAGCTCTGTCTGCGGACGGAAACTTTCTCGCACTTGGTGACTTCAACATTGAAAAAAGGTAAAGGCTTTGCGCCTTGCAAGTTTCTTGAACTCCTCAGCTGTCACAGTGTTGCTGCATTTGATACTCTCCTCCCGAATCAACAAGCAAAACAGATTCCTCTTTTGAGTTCCATGAAGCTGATTACGTATCCCTCTCTAGATCTTTACTTCTTTGGATTGGTGGGGCGCTTTTCAAGGATGCCCAACTGTCGGCGGTTTTTGCAAAAAATGTTGTCGCATCCTCTAGTCTGGTTTGGCCAAGTATGTAACGCTTGCGTCTAAGCATAAATCACTAGCGCGATACCCGAAACACAACAAGCAATTTGTGTGCCCAAAAAGGTCGTCTTTTTAGCGCGCTACATAGTTCTCCTTCACGTATACTCCAATATAGGAGAATCTGTACTGAACTGGATTATTCTTAGTCAACAAGGGAAAACGTATGAGTACCACTAGAATCAAGACTAGTCCCTTTGCTCTGATCAAGGATAAAATGAAGCCAGCAAGCGTTTCAGTGCTTGAGGATGATTCTCGTAATCGCTTTTTCGCCGATGACCAAAAAGCCGAAGCAGTGGCGGGCATTTTGCATCCGTTTACTCTACACCAGAAGGTAGCCCGGAGGTGAATAAGGAGAACATCAGCAAAATTCTCTCTCTCCCTCTGAAGTCGCAGTAATTCCCGAAGAAGTTTATAAAGTGTTGAAGTCTCTCAAGGGTTCATGTTTCATTACATTTGACGGTATCCCTCAATTTGTGTATAAGAAATGTGCTTTTTCGTTATACAAACCTGTGTGTGATTCTAAACGCGTCATTGATGTTTAGTGAAGTGCCTACCAGCTGGAAGGGAGTATCGTAACGGCTATACCCAAGGTTCTGCATCCAAGCCTAGTTTCTCTGTTCCGTCCTATCAGTAATACTTCCTCAATAGCTAAAGCCTTGAAAAAGTTGATGAACTTGTGGAACATTCGAGCAAGAAGTGGTACCCCCTATTGAACAACATGGTTCATTGTGGGTGCGTCCACTAGCACACAGAAGGCAGATTGCGTCTTCGATTGGAGTTTGGCTATGAACAGAGGCAATGGCGTAGACCTAATCTGTCTTAATTTATCGAAAGCTTTCGATAAGGTGAATCACCATAAGCTCATTGTGAAATCATACCAGATGGGTGTTGATGGATTGGCACTTACCTGAGCGGAAGATTCATGAGTTTATTAGGAAGTTGGAAATGCTTCCTTGGAGCCGCATTTATACAAAAGTGGTGAACCGCTAAGTGGAGTGCTTTCCCCCCCCCTTATTTCTAGTGTACACATTTGACTTGCCTGCTCGATTTTCGAGTCATCCCATGGTCAAAGTCCATGTGAACGCTGAGACATCAAAATATATGGCGTTCATCGTGAGAAAACTTATGAAGATTTTCTTCACGCCTTATTCGTTCGATGCACAATATGGTGGAATGGCTGCGGTGTGGGACATCCCCGTAAATCTCGTGAGAACGTCGGTGCTCCGCATCGGCAAGGCTAAAAGGGTACCACCTTCATCTTCTCAGAGACGTCTTTAATGATGTTACTCAGGAAGCTTCAGATTAAATTTACGATCTTGGGTTCATAATAACTACAGAGTTGGATTTCAAGCACCATATATCTGTAATGGTTCGTAAGGCTTTTAGCACCCTACTTACTATTTTTACAAATATTAGGGACCATAATGAGACAGTTTTTTGTAGCTATACAAAGAATATGTATTTCCATTACTTGAGTACGACGTTGCCACCTGAGATACAAGAGGCGCCAAATGTCAGTGTCTTCGCAGATTGAGGAAAGTTAGTCTGTTGGATCTTCTCGGTATTCGAAATTTGTAAGTTCCGTATTATGTAAGTTTTACAAAATCTTATTGCAGCAGTCCTCCTCCTTTCCAAGCTGCCTGACGACACATTGAAGAAAGCTACGCACAATTTCTGTTCTTTTTTGTGCTTCTTGGTTTATACTTGATAGTGCTTTATGTAGTGAATTCATTTATTTGTCGTGCATCAGTTCCAAGCGCTTGATAAGGACACCTTTAGATCATAATCTCACTGAGATGCCTACAATAATTGTAGTCACCCAAAAATATTTGTTCTAAGATCGGACTTGATCTGTGGCGGGTCGGAAACTGAATTGTTAGGGGTAGGGAATACCTAACATCCAAAAATTCAGTTTCTGATTCTATGCATATGCCTCGTGCTCGTATAGGAGTGGCGTTATCCCTAGCGCTATCCTCCCACTGACTTCTAAATACTGACTGACGAATACTTAACACGTTTCTGTTTGAGTACAACTTCAATTGGGCCTACAGGAAGCTCCTAAGTTTTATTTGCCCACGTCTCTAAATTTTGTAATTTAGTCCTGGAGAATCTTCCCTTTATCTCGACCGCTGCCTTCCCGGTTCACTTAAAGGCAAAAGTCGGGCTCAATAAGGGGGAATTGGCGATTGAAACCGAGTATAGAGATGCGAAGTGGAACGACAGTGGAGAAAAAACTGAGAAAAAGCGTCGACAAGGTCGTTAACCAAACTCTCTCTCCCACTAGCAGTGAAGGAGGCTGGCTTGGGAAAGAGGCACGTACAAACAAGTTTTTTGGAGATGTCAGTCGTTCTATCGGTAGACACGGCAATCAACCTAGCTAATTTCACACGTTATGCCAGCCACGCACCAAATCCGGAGGTGGGTGGCCCTGGTTTGACCAGGCGGCCCTGGACTGAAACCGAACGCCTCGGCCCTTAAAGCAACAGTTCAGGGAGGGTCCGAAAATTTCAATGCCACTACTACTGAGGGATACACGAGCCCTAGTGAAGAACATATGCAGTGGAAATAACAAACGAACTTACCTCGGAAACTCAAAAACAGGGTGGAAAGTCCCCCAAACATGGGTGTTCTTGGGGATTTCCCCAGTCCCGCCCCCTTGCCGGCCGTCATTGGACGCGTTGGCAATCGTGCTCGTTTTGGGACCACAGGGAAAATTGATTGAAAAATAAAATGGAGCGCGTTTACAGCGGGCACCGTGCAGACAACTCGCCCAACGTGCGTCTTTATCCATTGCTGAGCGGCAGAGGGAGAGTACCTTTCTAAGACCCTCTCCGACGTTTTTTTCCAGTTTTTCATACATTAGTCGTCTGGTTTTCATCTACAACTCCATTATTGGTGGTTTTTTCCCGCGAAACCGTTCCTGAACTGTTGCTTTAACGGGGTTTTTCAAAGTGGGAAGTTGCTGCAATGTGTGCAGCTACCCACATACAACCTCCATGCACGGGAATTATTTCTCTAGCGTGCCTGAGCCCGACCTTTGCTTTTAATTAACGTTCAGTGTTCCCTAATTTTACTGGTGCTCAGATGTTGAATTGCAATAAGCGTGCAATAAATAATAAATAAACAAATAAATAAATGCCTAGAATCGTGAGCGAGGCCTATGAGAGACGATCTCGACAAATTGTCAGGCCCCTAATAAAGTTTCCACTTAAAAACCTCATTGGCAGAAGAATATTACCTTTGGATCGTTTTGAGAAAGCTCAGAAGACGTTTTCGAAGGATAGGACATCGAAGCATTCCCATGGGATCCACTCCTCACTATTGCAGTTGCATTGACAATATGGCTAGCAGGTCCTTGCCAAAACGTGGACGTATTCTCTCACAAAACGGCAACAAACGCCTTATGTCTCCAAACAGACTGAGGGTCTGCACAGTGGAATCCAAGGAAGTAACAACGGTGAATAGCCTATAGCAAAAAGCTTGCATTCGCTTCCTGTTCAACTAAACACTTGTAATGGGAATTCGAATTATCTGGAAAAGACCCCGACTGATTTGCGAGAAAAGGAGCATTGCATTCACCCGTACCACAGAAATGTCATTGATTTAAAAAGATGCTCAAGGCTCCGATCCTGCACAGAAAACAAATGCAGAGACGTCAGTGCATCCTCTGAGATTGAAGAACATACACTTGGAAATAACGAATTCAAGAATCGCGAATCAACCCATCGGTTCACAGCCGGCCGTTACGACCATACTCAATGATACAACGATCACACCCACGTCATTGACGATGCCACCAACTACAACACTTTCATCGAAATTCGTCTTTGATTGGTCACATAATACACTGTGGAACTCATTGTCAGAAGAACTCAATATGGCATGCGACTCAATATGGTATGCGACTCCAAGGAAGCAGCAGATTCCCTTAACCCTTTGACGACAATGGCACCCACCGGTGGGTGCCACTATGTTCGCCGCGTGGGACAATGGCACCCAATGGTGGGTGCCACATTTAAATTTCCTACTTTGTGCATCTAAAACATTTGTAATACCCCAATAATTGATTAAGCAAGTTCTATAATATCTATGGCTGGCACGACTTACAGAAATGTTTGCTAAGAGCTAATTTATATAGAATTTTAGCAAGTGCCATTTAGCTCGCCACCATTTTGATTAGGATTCTAAATTATTAAGGTCTAAGATAAATTGCTAATCAGGACTTATTCGTCTTCTCGTAGCCTTCAGACAGGGAAGGGGTATGAAGTGGAAATTCTCTTGAACACTAGAACATTTACAGGTTTCGCCTCCATCCTTTTGAGACGCGGGTTCCCCGTCCTAATTTGGAGTTTTCTTAAAAATAATTTACAGCATGAAAGCCAAGAACTGCAGTTATGACAGGTCTACTGTCAGAGTCGAAAATTCTACAGAAAAACTGCTTTAAAGGACAATTTTTTCTAATCTTGGGCGAGAGCTGAGCGCGCTAAAAACAGGCGTGGTCTCACGAGCGAGCTACGTGCAAATCCGCATTGTCGTCAAAGGGTTAACTTGAACACAGACTGCTAATGCCACCCGGCGGGAAACAAAGTCAAGTGCGCACGCACAGGATGTACCCATCACAGACGTCCTCGAGATTGAGGTCCAGAACCGACTTCCTGTTTGCTGCTCACGAATCACATTCAAGTCATCGGAACGTGATCCCACAACAGCAACCGCTTACGTACCAACATACGGCGGCAGAATTCATCATCTGCACGAAGGAAAAATTCAACAAAGTGGTTACAGGCGTAACAGACTTCAATGCCTACTGAAGAACGCAATAACAAGGGACTGATCAATGCCCACAAAGAGCGCATTCAAAAATTATCTGGACGACACACTTCACCGTACCGTGTAATTCTGAAGGAGCCCAATCTACGCTACGATTCGTCCACACACTTGCAAGGGTGTGAAAGGTGCGAGCTTCGAATCAACCAGAACGACATTTGAAACCATCCCGGAGTACTCCGATTGACACGAACGATATATGATTCAGCCAAGAAAGTACTCGTGGTGAAAGCGCGCTATCAGATGAGTTTGGGCAACCGGATTTTAAACATGTCTTCAATGTCGTCTGCGAATGGTACAAGACAATCGCCGAAGAATTTGCAGTGGCAACCGTCATCGGATATTTGTTTATTTGGACATATGGACTCAAAATAGCATTTAGAGGGCTAAGCACCATCGCATTTTTTTCAAGGCTCCTCTTCGAATCTTGAAGTCACTTGCAAAGGCATTATGGTCTTAACAAAGGGCAGGCCTAGGGATACGAAGAAGCAGTTATAATGCATTACATATAAAAAGCTTAAGAGATAGCATCTCGCATGCACTACATTTAATCCCACCACACTACTTATGGTCAATCTTTATTTGATTCTAGCGAGCAATGGAGCGACCAGCCACTACCCCACAGCAGACGAAGAAGAAGAAGGAAGGATTTTCACATATACACAACGTTCACATCCTCCACAACTCCAAAAGGGTTCTGATGTAGCTGCCAAAGAAACAAAAGTAGCTGCCAAGCCTCCGAATCTGCCAGAGAAACTGTTACGTGGAAGAGGGCACTCACCCTCCTACTACAAAGACGTTTTGATGCGATGGAAAGCCGGCTTGCAGCACTCACTACCGCGAACCTCACTTCAGTCTCGGCGGAGCGCGCTCCGCGTAGGAGGGAGGAGCAATTGTTTCAACTGCTGAAAACCAGCTCAGAACTCGCTAAAGTCCGCAGTGCACGAAAGAAATCGCCGCAGAAATTGAGGGATGAGAGTCTACCTGTTTAAAGGCATCTTATCCGATTCGCAGAGGCTGGCGAGTTCAAGGAGAAACGTGGTCGACTCACGGGAATCAACCCTGGAACTCGAGATGAGAAGCTTTGAAGAAGCGGATTTATAACGCACGTGAAGTTGACCGTCGCGAAGGGGATAGCCAACGATAGAGCAGAACTTTTACACCAGCAGCATCCACCGCCGCGAACGAGAACCTGAGGGTAGAAGAAGTCGTCAGGGTGGTCGACGTCGCGAGAAAAGTCGACATCTTGCGGACGATAGCCATAGCGCAGAGGACGAGATTAAATTCCCAGCGTCATCGAATATAGAAGATCTGCGATCTCTCTATCTTTGTGCATCTCATATGACTCATTTGTAACGGTTCTTAACGTTATAATCTGGATGATCTCTAGCTCGAAAGGGCAAAATATTTACAGTCCGGAGCACTGTCTGTCTTACGTGTGAGTTTCAGCTCAGCGTCGCTCATATACCATATAAATAGCGTCCTGTGGATCTTAAGCTCCAGTTAGCCTCATTTCTTTACCTCCAGGACTACCACTCATCCTTCTCTTTTCATTTGCTGTGCATTGTATGTGCATTGAAGATTGTGTTCCAGGAGGTAGTGTGTACGAAAGGATCCGCGTGGCACGACAGACGAGCAGTATTCTAACGAATCCCGTTTAGTATGGACGACGCCTCGACGCTGCTACGAGTAACGTCACAGTTTCCATGCTCGAAAAATCATTCATTCTAGAAGAGAAGCTTAACGTCCACACACTCACATGCTTCGGAAAGGATTGTGGAACTGATGAGGGAATCCTGATCGCATCTCTCGAATTTCTCCTGTTCTGTTGCAATTTGGGCTGAAATCCGTGCTAACTGATGAACAGTGCTCGCTTTTAACAAAGACATCGCGAGGTCCTATCAAGGATATTCTAGGGAGGGTACCAGCAGGCAAAGCATTCTAGCAATACTGTTCGACCCTCAAACATAAAAGAGCTACTGTTCAATGAACCAAGACTTGAGACTGGTGAACAGCGCCACTTTTTACGAGTTTCTCCCCTAAAACTCAGTGTGAGGCAAAATCACTGTACCTCAAAGAAGCACTGTTTAAGAGCGAAGCTTGCTCCTCTGGACGAACCACGGCTGTAGTCAACGAACAACGTTTGGACTGAAGGCAACTACATTTAGCATCCTTGCAGTTGTTCCTTTGTTACGGGCAAATACTTGTAGAGTTCCATCAAAATCAAGTGAAGCTACAGTTTTATTCCATATTATTTTGTTACTATATTCATGACGCACCCTGTAGTTAGTCACCAGGCTACAGCCCAGTGCGATTTCTAACGAAGAATAGCTTTCAAGGCAAAAGTTGGAACTACTCACTAATTTCGTCATCTGGATCAAGGCTGTACTGGTAGTAAAGATCCCTCAATGGCCGTGAGTCCTCATGATGTTTTTGAATGGCGTTCGTTGCAACACCAACTACGGCTAGAGCAAGAGTCGCAAGAAACATGATGACAGTGATCAAACCCTTCAGCGAACAATACTATCATAAAAACGTCAGACATCAATGAAGTAAGGAACTGTTACCTGAATGCAGATGAAAGGAAGGAGGAAGAATTTTTTCTCGAGAAACACGCCGTATACTGTTGAAATGGAATATACTGTGAACAGCACACAAAATATGGAAAACCTAAAAGAAAACCAGAATTTAGAATATTTCTCTTTTTTCTTGTTCTAACTGATCATTTCATTTGCAGCTGCGAATGCCCATAATTGGCTCAAAACCCGTTTAATACGTGAAATGTATAAGACCATGAATAGCATAGAGACAAGCTCTAGGCCTCGTTCTCATAAACTCCTCTCTTTACCACCACAACAATAGCATTTTTTCGTGGTCTCATTTCTCATCTTGTTCCTTCGCTACGGTCGTGCCATTTTTGTGAAAAACAGGCCGTGTAGCTTCCTTAGAAGGCTAACCTTTTTTTTACTGCTTCATATAATTAGACAGTGCAATTCATAGTTGAAGCTCTTATTCTAATTTTGGATTTAATGCTAAGGTAGAGAACTGAAAACCTTAAAACCTTTTTTGTAATTGTTTTCGTCTTAACGCCATATCATAATTTACGCTCACCCTGACAAAACGTGCATTTTATTACAAGGATCAATAGTACGCAGAGTCAACCCTGCGTTGCGCAGTTTTCAACGGCCCCGTTGCGCAATTTCGCCCGATTAGACACGTTCTCTCGCGCTAACATTCACACTCGCATGCTCGAGCCGTCTGTGTCTCCGCCCATACAGCGTGCGTTGAGGATCTCTCGACGTGCCGTTGCGAACTGCGCAACGCAGGGTTGACTCTGATAGTACGATCTCTGTGGGAGTAAATATCTAGCGCAACACAACCTCAACCATGTCTTTAATGCCTAGTTTGGTATTTCGAAGAAAGGGCAGGTTTTAGGCATTTCGAGATGCTGGGCTCGGTACGAGAGTAATTGCGAAATAGTGTACAAGCGTCAACAGTACCAGCGTCACGCCCAGATTGACAGGGCGGCTGATGAGGACCCCAATCACCTCAATCATGTTCAAGAGTCGCAACGGAAACAGGTTAATGCTAGGACGTCACCCGGAAGTGGCGCGCATAACCCCGCCCGAGTTCTGTAGTCAGTATGCGAGGGCAACCGAGGAGGGAAGGAGGGAACGGTCTCGGCCAAAGAGGCTATAGGGACTCTAAACGTGTGGTCGCTAACTGGAAAATCCTGAGAGGTTGTTGTTCCGATGACGCGCAGTAACACGAAAATTCTATGCCTTCAGAAGACGCGATGGAAAGGTGCTATGGCCAGAGCAATCGGGGAAAGTGTCAAACTCCACTACAACGGAGAAGACATCAAGCGAAACGCTGTGGCCATAGCGGTAGCGGAGTCGCTCAAGGACCATGTCTCCGCAGGAACAGGATCAGTGATATGATCATGGGTGTGAGTATAGACACGCAGGAGGATTACTGGACCACCCCTCCGTTCAGGCACCGCAAGCCGGATGCCTTGAAGGTGACAAGGACAGTTCTATCTCGGCCTTGACGATGCCATCAGATCGATCCCCAGCACAGGCCTCTCCTAGCAGACATTGTCATAGAGGTCCCCAAAAAGGCAAGGGTAAGAGCTGAGAGGAGAATCCGGTGGTGGAAGTTGCACCGAGCACAGGAAGGCGACCTCAAGCAAAGGATGATGGAAGTTGGTCTCCCAGAACCTGGAACCAGTGCAGCGGACTTGGGTCAATGCAGCTGAAATCATCCTACGATGCGCCAAGGAGGTACTGGGACGGACGCGAGGTGGATTCAGAGGAGACAAGGCAGCATGCTTCTTGGACGAGGAGGTCCATCGAGCGATGATGCAGAAGAAGGAAGCATACAAGCGTTGGCAGAAGACTCAGTCCCAAAAATCTCGCTATCTACAAGAGTTGCGAGAGGCTCGCTAAGGTTGCCGTAGCCAAGGCAACGAACACGAAAATGGACGTCTTGTACGAGAAGTTGGAAAGCAGAAACGCATAGTTCGTCTTCAGACTGGCTAAAGCCCGACATCTGGCTACTCAAGATATTAGGACGGTGAAGAGCGTGAAGAGCAGCAACGGCGCCATCCTGAGGAGGTCAGGAGAAGGTGGAACGAGTACTTCAGAGGTCTTCTGAACGAGGAGTTTCCTTACAAGAACAACTCACAGGCAGAGGCTAAAGCTGGTTCCATTGTACTCTGGACAGAGGATGAGGTTCGGTGTGCACTTGGGAAGATGAAGGTAGGAAAGGCAGTTGGTCGGGATGGAGTACCCATAGAAGCTTGGAAGGCGCTCGGAGAGCACGGGGTGAGGTAGCTCACCCGCATCCTAAACACGATAACTGCCGAAGGAAGCATGTCGGATGCTTGGAGAACAAGTACTATCGTCTTCATCTTCAAGCAGAAAGGTGACGCGATGGACTGCTCCAACTACCGCGGCAAGTTGACTACGAATTCCATGAAGTTGTACGAGCGACTGGTCGGATCGAAACTGCGGGAGCTGGTCTCGATCCTCCAGGAACAGTTCGGGTTTACCCTAACGTCGACGACAGATGCCATCTTCATCACCAAACAAGTGATGGAATAATGTAGAGAACTGCTACTTGCTTCCTTGACGTGGAGAAGGCGTTCGGTCGAGAGAAGTACTGCGGCGAGAAGCGGCGATTGCTCAGGGAGTGGAATGTGCTAGAACAACTGATCTTTCTGGTGAAGGACATATCTGATGGGGCTAAGACAGCTACACAGTTCTAACAAAGGAGGTTGACATCACGGTTGGGGTGCACCAAGGAACAGCTCTAAGCCCCTTCTTGTTTCTCGTGAAACTAGACTCCTGGTGAAGGGGCTCATGGAGGGACCACTGAGACCATCCTCTACGCTGACGACTTCGTCTTGATAGCGGATAGCAAAGAGGAACTTCGAGCCAAGGACAGTGTTGGAGATTGCAACCTCCAAGACCCTGACAGTTCCACTGCTGCGGGAGTGAAATTGGAAGACTACTACGACGAGACAGATTCAGAAGCAGTAGAAGACGACGAAAACTCGTAAGAGCAGAAGCATCCGGTCAGACCAACAGCTACAGAGTGCATCTTACAATACTACTCAATGTGGACGTTACCAGACAGTGGCTTTGTTCCACGAATGAGATATGGAAAGTGTGTATTAGTAATTGTTAAATAAATATGTTTCAAAAAAAACACATTCAAGCGGTGACGGTATGGCGTCAAGAAGGGCCGCTACAGCGCGTATGGTCCCTGGATCAAAATCCTCAAGCCCAGCGTACATCAGCCGAAATTCTGCAGATGATTAGCTGCAAGGAGAAATAATTGCCATGTAAAACACATTGGTAACTTAATTTTGAAAAAGGCGTATTCTAAGGGTTGAAGGGTCCGCAGAACGATTCTACGCTCTATTCTACCTAAATGAGTTATCACAACAAGGTTAAAGAATCCCGAATTCGTATCTTGTTCCACGGGCATTTTATCTTTCAAATGGGTCCACCAGCATGGAGGGATGTGAAACACACGGCGCGCCCCAAAGTGGGCCCAGTCACTTGCGCGCGCTTAAACAACGGCTCTTTAAAGTAAAAATCATGATCCAGGGAGAACCAAGAGGATGTTGAAAGGGGCCGTGTAAAAGGAAAGTGCCGAATCTACTATTCCAGAAGAAGTTTTCAGCTTCAGTATGGCAATGCGCCGAAGAGAACCACTCGCCGGTACTCGGCAAAAATCCTCAACGGAGCCATTTTTAACTTCTGAACGAATCGAGCCACTTCAACAACTATTAGCTAGAGCATATCTTCTAGATAGATTTGTCTGCCATATCAACTTTTAAACTAAAAACTTTGAAGGAAGTTATTGCGCTGGAAAGTGTAAAAACTCGCACCCATCAAGTATTTATATATTATATATGTTTATTTATTTATTACTATGCACTGATATGTAGGTGCTCCACAACAATTCTTCAGATAACAAATCACTTATGAATCAGAAAAATTGGTTTAAAATGAGCTCAAATTAAGCAGTATTTCGCCCCAAACCTCATCACCAATTGTTTTTTTACCAATTACCAATTTTCCTCGGCAATTAATCTAAATTGCTTATTTCTAGCGTTTTGTTGAATGTTTACAAATCTTATACGGTCAGAAAGAGCTTGTCAGAAAACTTCCAAATTTGCTCTCAAATCGAAAATTCGTTCACTTTGAAGAAAGTTATAGTGACTTGAATATGTGTTCAAATTTCTATAGTAAATCAACTGCTCCAGTTCGACGCTAAAGACCAATCAAGATCCAGCTGGCTAAAGCGGCTACAAGGCTTCTGTCAGCCAATAGGTGAACGTGCAGATTGAAAGTGTTAAGCATCTTTCCCATACTTCGGCTTGAAACGGCACTTCCGGGATGGAAGTGCCGTTCCTTGGACTTCGGCCGCTGCGGGAAGGGGTCGTTTTTCAAAATTTCTCGACGTGACTCAGCAATGTGTTAACAGCGAGAGCCACAGGTTATCAAGCCCCATATGTGGCACTAGTGTTAGCTAAAACTATAAAAAAAAACTCGAAAATGATGCTGCTGCCACAATTTGGGTACGCATGTATTCGGGATGAGAAACCTGTCAGTAGTGCTAGGAAAAGAATCCCCGATTGCCTGCCTATCCTGAAAAGCAACACTTGAGGGTGAGCCATAAATATGAAGAGCGCTGTTCATCCACCCACAAATTCCCAACTCGCATTTGAAAAATTTGAGAAGAGAAACTGAAAATGTCAGCAAAATCTGGTATCAACACAGCTTCAGCTCAAAAAGAAAAACGATATCTCTATCCATTTTTTGAAAAAAGTCAGTCCACTTATTCAGCAAAATCGTACTTCCACCACATGTTATTTCCAGAACATTTCCTGTTGTTTGATTGTATTCGCTTTTTCTTTTTCGGCCAATGGCAAAAGAAAAACTTTGGACTTCCGCAAAATATCGCCAAAGAGGTCCGAGCATTGCAAAATCATCAAGTCGCAATGAAATTGGTCGTCGTCAATAATTTTATTACTGATCATTTCAAATTGAAAAAGAAAATATCAGATGTTCTTTTTTGGTTCCTGATCAAGATATCACAAGAGAAAAACACAATTTTACCAAGTCGACTTCGGGAATTTCTTGAAAAGGTAGCATTGCAGCACAGTGTTTGACGTGTTTCCCAGAATTTCAGATCATCCTTTGGCGGAACGGTGCTAGCACATTTATAACACGCAGAAATTCGAGTGGAGTAAGGCCAGTGTTCAATCTGTAATCTTATGAGGTTTGTCTGTAGTTCCTCGACGCTTTTCATTCTCATAAATATTTGTTCCTTTTCTGAGGAACCCATAAGAAAAACAAGCGCAAGGCAAGTAGACCTTGAGAGAAAGGATGAAAATAGTAGAATCATACTCCACTCTGCTCAAACACCTTTCGAAAAACTGATTCCAATTTCGCAATGGCTCTTCAGCACTAAAGGTGCGTCACGCCTTTTGAGTCCAAGTATGATATAACGAGGGCGGAAGTGGAGTAGTGCAAAGGGGCTTTGCGTGGCCTTTGCTCTCCCCCCACTCGCACGGTCCCCGATCAAATCCTGGGTCATGTCTCGTCCAAGCCAAAAAGCAATCCATCCTTGCAAGCTTAGTACCAGTTTGTCTGGAAGGATAATAACGCTGACTGGTACGTCGACTGATCCTCGAAGGTCATTGTATAGGCCAAATCGCATCCAAATGGCCGCTACTGTCCTCAGTGGAAGTTAAAAACGTGGCGCAACCCTTAAACGGGCTCATCAACGCCGAATGCTTTGTCCTTTATCTTTTGTAGTGATGGAATTCCTAGAATACACGTCAAGCAACATCAATTGAGAAATAACTTTAGAAGGAGATCTTTTCACATCTCCTTTTCGCGAACTTGGATTCCTCTCTTGTGAAACCTCGATCAGGAACCAATAAAGGGAGTTCATGGTGTCTTTCAACTTCAAATCCTGCAGGATATCCGAACAAAATCTTAGCGGCAACCAAACTTCAGGCCAACGGCCAAAAGCAATTTGAAGATTTTATAATGATTGGACCTATTTTGGGTTAATTTGCCTTTGAACGTCTAGTTTTCGGCAGCGTTCCTTTTGCCTTTCGCCATCATCAATTAAAGAAATTGTGATCACAGTCAAACTATTTCAACAGCAAAATTAAAGTATAGAGGAACAAAATGTGGTGGAAGTATGATTTTGACGGAAGGGGTAACGAGGTGACGTTTTTCAGAAAAAAAATGAAGAATTAGTTGTTCCCTTCTTGAGCTGAAACTTGTGTAATTTTCAGATAAGGGTCAATGTGCATCACACTTCCACTTCGCAGCTCTTCTCAAAAACGTTTCTGAATTAGAGTCCCTAGAAAGCATGTGAGTGGAACTGCCGTGCTTTCAATCGCCTTCTTCTTTGAAAAACCATCATAGAGGATATGTAAAAAAAATACCATGTGTGATCGAATCCGAAGGCGAGAAAGTTGAGTCCTGATACCAATAGACATATCACGAAAAAATAACACGAGAAGAATTTGGCCGCAGTCTGAAAATCGTGGTGATTTGTATAATGTGTCAGGTGTAGTCGTTGCTTTTCTTACTTGTAATTCTCTGGATCATCAAGACAATAGAAATACGGAGTAGTTTACCATCCTAGACCTTTCCCCTTTACCCTTCCAGTCTCAATCAAATCAATGGATGGATCACACTTTATCAGCTTATGTTTCTATCCTTTCATAGACATCACATGAATGTTTCTGTGAGACATTCATTACACACCACTCGGCTATCGCTACCCCTTACATCTATAGCGACATCTCAAAGTGGTACGTGAAAGAGTCAGAGGTGAGTAAAGAAGGAAGTGGCACAACGCGACAAGGTTTTGGGCTTATCCATGCCTGACGGTGGTTATGATTGCTTTTAAGATGCACAAGGAGAAAAGATTTCTCGAATTCTCCTTGACGCAGCGTGGTTTGACCTCGCAGGAACTCAGACCCATCTACCATTAACCAATCAGAATTATTAGCTTCTCTCAGCAGTTCGGGCGTATTTCAAACTTCTTTTTGAACATACTTTGTTTCAAGCACATACACCACTTATACTCACTGACATGCACCATCACTATCAGTGAGTTGTTGGCAACGATCAGCCGAAGAGCGGCTGCCCAACTTCCAGAAGGTTTGCAGCTACGAGTTTAAAAACCAGTAAGGTCGATTTCAATGTGTCCATGGGAGTCGTACGTTGGTCGGAATGATTGCTGAGCACGAAAAGCAGGCGTCCTTCGAAAGAAGGTTGATCACCGGTGCATGTCGGATATGGTGGGAAATTTCAGCTAAGCTTCGACATCTACAGTCGCATCATTTTCGAAACGAGTGGCCTCGGTTACCAAGGAACACACGATCGGAATACCTTTTTGAACTTTAAAGCAACAGTACCAAGCAGGGTTTATATTCGACATTAATGGCTTGGAAGGATGCGCTAGCAGTAGTCAAGAGCATAAGAAATGTGACTGAACAGAAAAACACCTTAGAAAGCCCCCAGAAAGGGAGATGAACGGCTTCGAAGAGGCGTGGTTGGATTTCGGCCGAGGGGACTGAGTCGACTGAGCAACCACGCCCACTTCGAAGCCGTTCAGCTCTCTTACTGGGAGCTTCCATGGTGAGTCTTTTGTTCAGCCACACTTTTTATGTTCCGAGGGCACATCATTTCACACTATTAGTGTTGAAGGTAAAAGCAATGCAAGGACTGTTGCTGTGAGGACAGTTGTTGGAGTTTCGCCATGATTCCCTGCTGTTGATCACACTAAGCTTGACCGCGGAGCGTGGCGTTGTGGTGAATTTGTTATTTTTCATCCTCATCTGCTCGATCCAGCCACAGGGGCTTTTGCGTGTGGTTGTCATGAAAGCTCTACTTCTCATCTGCAGTAGCAGCTTTGCTCACCCAGTAGGTGCAAGTGGAGTACGAATTGAATTACAGTCAGACCTCGTGTCGTACTCCTGTCATTCAATACATGAGGGAATCTCTGGCAAAGCTTGAATTCTTTTACGTAGGAGGAGAACCTCCGTGAAGGGTGCCTCTGACGGATCAGGGCATGTAGTCCAAATAATAGGTTGGACTATATGGATTGGCTTCAAGAGAGAGCGAAGCCCAAACAAGGTTTTTCTCGAGGCTGCAGTCTATTGAGAAAAGAAGATCCATCCATTCTGATACCTCATCACAGAAAATGATAAGGAAATGTTTTGCAATGCAGATATAACTTCTGACTTCGGCCAGTTTGTGGCTTTGTAGAAGTTCTGGAGGCAGAGAGTGAATACTACATATACTGTTCTCTTTTCTCACTTTGGGCTCGAAAAGGCGATAGGGTGGATGTGATTCGTTTATAAGTTCCAGGGCTTTGTACTCTCTCCACCGCCTACGTAAACATAGTTGGAATTTGCTAAAGGAGCTTGTTTCATAATTAAAAATGGAAGGAACTTTTGAGACGACACAATAATTCAAGAGTGGTGAGTCAGTTCTTTTGAAAGTCTGTCATTTTCCAGGAATCGAAAAGAACATGATCTAATTTGTTACAAAAAAACAAAAATCAATTACTCACATCAATCACTACTCTAAATATTGGGTTCCCGTAGAATTAGGAAAAGGCAGCTAATATTAGACTTGTTGGATCAAGTAGTGAAGTACAGCCAACTACTAGATTGTTCGAAAACTAAGGCGGTTTTTGAGATGTCATGCATACTGGAAATATTTTTAAACTGATTTCTTTTGAGATCTGAACCATTATATATCATTGACAAGATTATTCCATTTTCTTTTCGTCAGTATATTCAATTACTATATGACTAGCTATCTTAGGGTCTTTTATAGATTTGAATGGAAGCTGTCAGGGCAGTGATTTGGGCATGTTTTTTTCGATGTGCCGAAACTTTGACATGGTCTTCCATAGATTTGCCGAAATAACACTGAAGGATGAGGCCAATGAATTACCAATAAAAGCGCAGCACAGCCTTGGCTCCAAAATTTTGATCTTGAAGAATTCCGTCTTGAAGGTGTGGGCAGTCATGAGCATGGTTCTGCTGTTGACGACGGCCCTTTAAAGATTCGCGTGAAAGGTAATTCGGGACTGACTGTGCTATAGCAAGCAGTTAGACTAGAAGTGAGTATATTGAAAATACTGCGACTACTAAATATAACTGGAGAAGCGAAAAAGCCGGACAGGTGGCTACTGTATGGGCTTACTGAAGCAGTAGGAATACCGTTTTCTCAAGGTGCCCTTTCCACCCGCACCGTCTTCTTCCGTTTTACATAACAAAACCTTCTGGTATTTGGAATTCATTGTCATCTAGGGCGGAGAATGAACTCATTGCGACTAGAGCCTTCACTCAATAGTAAGACCTTGTTGAATCTACGCAAAATTCTTCGAAGCCGAAATTATAGAAGATTAAAGTTGAGCTGAACATTAAGCACGAACAGCAGTCTTCCACGATCTGATGCACCACTCCTCTCGGGAAACAGGTGAATTTAACACAACTCCAAGGTCTGAGCATATCAACACTTCTTCATGATGGCGCTCAACCACACCATAAATCGCATAGCTTCATCAAAATAGGGTACGAATCCTCACCCCACGTCATACTCACTGGGCTTCTCCATAAACAACACCCCCTTTTCCAATCATCTCGACAACTTCTTGAACAAAAAACGCTTCAATTGATGTGAAAGTGACGTTCGACGAAATCATCACCTCCAGAAACGCTAATTTATGAGAGGGAATTGGAGTACGCATCTCATAAGAAAATCTAGTAGTTTTAAACAGCTATGGTAGGACCGAAAATGTTGAATTTAAGTGGAAATATGCCTTTTTGAAATATTGATCAAAAACCCGCATTACTTCTTGAACAAGCTAGTATTTGCAATGCAAGTATGGAGCAAGATTTCAAACCGAGACAAACAAGACGATAGTTTATGAACTCTCATGCTTCCCTGGCTCTTTTGCTGACTTCCTCTCAGGCTCTAAAGTGTGCGCGTAAAACTATAGTCCGCTCCACTGCCGGCACAACACACCTGTCGCCGACTCTATGAATTGAGAAGCGGACCTCACATCCTCGGATCAAGATAGACGGACCACAATCCTGCCCATATAAATTTAACATTAATTCGGCAACAATTAGAGATATCTCACTGTGATGGAAAACAGTCCAAAGCATAGCAAATAATCGTCATCGTAAGGGTCCTCCTCCTGCGTATCGTAACTGAAGGCCGCCATTCCTACGAAAAAGATCTATCTGGAAAAAATCAAAAATGATCCATGATTCATTATTGAGGAATTTCGCGATGAACTTGAAGAGCATAAATAGAGAGCATGAGGTGGAAAGCGTTTCGAACTTATGGCATGAATATCCGATTGATTTGTATGTTTTCAAATCATTATCTTTCAACTTTTTTTCAAACCTAAACATTCTTTTCTTCCGGATAACCTTATCAAAGATAAGGAAGTTCAGGAGCTTGTAATAGCATGAAGCATAAAAAAATTTGTAAAAGTTGCCAAAATCGTTAAGAAATTGTTCAGGAGACGCTAACCATTCAACCATCATTCTGAATAGAAGATGCTTTTTAACGCGATGTATTAGGTTGTCTCATAAGTAGTGGCGCATTTTTTCAAACGGAAATTTTTCTTGTGAACCTCTAATGTTTTACAATGTTTCATATACCATTCGATAGGAAATTACCTGCTCTACAAGAAGGTATGTACCCTTTTTTGATTGTTGCAAAATGTTTGAGTTTTAGGCATGCAAAGTGGGAGCTTCAGAGGACGAATTTTCGCCAAACCGACAGCTGACCTAAACTTTATAATTCCCTAGAAGAAATCAATTAATAATGTAATTATAACTTACTCATAACCTCTACTAAACATTCCACATTTAGGTTCCCTAAAAGTTTGTCTCGTTTAATTTTGAGTTATTCCAGTGCAACTCGGTGGTTGCCTGCCGGCTTTTGTGGCACTCGATCCTTGGTTGAAGGTGAACAGCAGAAGGTGCCGGAAGTGTTCCTTCTCGTCGACTTGACATACCACCATTTTCTATGCTGAAAATCGACCAGGATTGAAATCAAAACCAAATTCTGCATGCGGGTAAGTAGAGCAGAAGAAGCGCTTCCTACAGGTGTATAAAATAGCGTCAATACTGAGGAATTGGAATGGAAAATATCAGTCTGAAGGAAGCCCTATGGGTTGACAGGCAACCACGAGTTGCACTGGAATAACTTAAATTCTAAAATGACGCGACAAGCTTTCAGGAAACCTAAATGTGGAATGTTTAGTAGAGGTTATGAGTAAGTTATAGTTACATATTAAGTGATACTTCTAGGAATTACAAGTAAAAACCTTCTAGCGTCAGCTGTCGGTTTTGGCAAAATTCGTCGTCCGGACCTCCCACTTTGCATGCCTAAAACTCAAACAATTTGCAACAATCAAAAAAGGGTACATACCTTCTTGTAGAGCAGGTAATTTCCTATCGAATGGTATATGAAACATTGTAAAACATTAGAGGTTCACAAGAAAAATTTCCGTTTGAAAAAATGCGACACTACTTATGAGGCAACCTAATAAATTATGTGGGTGTCAATGCGCAAGCCAGCCCCAAACTGAACCTCTTGCTTGACCTAGTAGCAGAAAATTTTTGCTTGGTTTCAAGCCTCCAGAGGATGTTGATTAGGTACAGGTCTGTTCCGATGTAGTCCAATTAGTAATCGGGTCTGCAGAGGATGTAACCCTCGCTTCAGTGCTAGCGCTGAACTACCGAAAAGTGTTGGCTATCCTGACGGGGCACATTTTCTAGCGCTGCAGCGAGTAGAGAGAATGCGATGAAGGTACTTAATCGAGGGATTGAGACAGTCTCGTTTCGCTGAAGGTTACGAAACTCCTCTCGGATGGACCACATCGTTTACTCTCTACGCTTCTGTTACCACCTTTGGTGTCATCTTTTTCACGACATTTTCATATCTCCAACTAGATCACTGACTGCCATAACGGGTTGTATTTCAGCCAGCTGATAGCCTTTCCAAATGGGAGTGAACTGTACAGGGATAGGCAAAGCAGGATATTCTGCCAATTGAGATGAGAATACCGCGTCTTCTTCGCTACAGGCTTCGAACGCTTGTTTTCAAATGCGCTACTCGAGGGAATTGAGCATCGGGCAAACATTGGCTACTCGAAAAAGCAATGTTTGAACGTAGTGCAACATGCTGTGTGTACCTGTGAGACCTAATGCGTGAGACCTTGTGATCTCCCTTGGATTGCTCAAAGAGGTTAAACTCAAAATGATAAATCCCCGCGTCGATTAATAGTATGCTCCATTTGCAAGAAGGCTCTAAATATTAGGAACTAAGCCCTGAAGATTGAGGCTCACAGTGATCAGTTAATCACTTGCTTGCAGTCAATAAACATTTGTGGTACTTGAACTTGAGAAGGAAATAAAACAAAACGAAGGAACATGGTCCGCTGATGACGTGAAGTGAGTCACGGTAAGGTGTACAAGGGGACGAGACACGGCGAGTTCCACTCGACATTGTTTGCTCAAGAAAAAAAAAGTTCCAAAAAACATCTTTCAGGAGGGTAGTTGTGAAAAAATCGCGAAAAAATTCGTGTAAGTGTCGACCGTTCAAGGAGTTGCTGGCGAGGGGTCCGTTTGATAAACAGCTTCAACCGGATTGTTTGCTGAGTCACTTCACTTCTCTCCGAGTCTCGAGGGAATAAGAATCGATCGAATTACGATGAAAATCAAATTCGCTGACAGATCAATGTCAATATAGAGATCTGCAGACGATTAATTCCTCCTGAGTGCTACGGCCACTTGAAGGAACACGGTTGTGCTGTGGCAATAGTCTTGTAGTATTACTGTATTATTTACTAGTAAGTCTCACAAAATTAAAACACTTTCAAAAATAAAAAAGTAAGTGCTATGAACCATCAACTTACAAGAGAAAACTTGTCAGTGTGCCAAATGAATCATCCTGAAAAAATGCTTGAAATGAATGATTCAGTGATCACTGGTGAAGAATACGAGTAAATTACAAGCTACCTTTTTGACAGTTATTCAACGGAATACCATGCTTGAAGAGGCAGTCTGCTGCTTAACTTGTCCTCATCTCATGGTTTTCATAAATAATGCTCAAATTATCGAGAATTTTCGAATGCTTCAGTCGCCAGCGATGACCATCCCATTCAAACAGAATTTGTAATGCTCAGGATTTTCAACTCTTCCCCTTGAAATTTTGTCCTTAAAGTTTTTAGTTCTCATATGGTAGGAAGGAATTTTCGAGGATTTTAGCCCGCGGGGTTGATAAAGGTAACAGTAGGGATGGGGAGGTGGTAACCCTTTCACTCAACTAGTAGGTCATAACTTTAGGTTTGGCCAGCAATTCGGTTTCAGGATAGTTTGATCCCTTGGACACAAATATCGTATCTATTCACTGAAAAGCTGGTTCTGCTTTGCGGTACACCATGGGCACTCATAGGCAAGTACCGCTCAATTTTAACCCCCTTCGGCCCTGGCCGTATGAAATTCAGAGGTCTGCATTAGCGACGCAGCAGCACACTTCTACTGCCTACTGCTAGAGACTACTTCAGGAGGCCTTCCTTCTAACTGGGCTTCGAACCCGTTATTTTATTGTACATATGTTGCTGTTATCGAGGAAGTGGTGCAGTGGCAAGTGGCACGCTTACCACGTGAGCGATTCAGGGTTTAATCCTGGGTCATGAGTCGCCCAGGCCAACCAAGCCTTCCATCCCTCCGGGGTCGGTTAATCGGTACCAGATTTGTCTAGAAGGATAAAAAACCTGACTTGTATAGTCCGCCAGTCATTGTATTTTCCACATCGCATTCAAGCGCCACTACGAATGCACAAATGGAAGTAGAATCAGTAGATCAATGGTAAATGACAATATCCTTTATCCTTTTATGTTGCTGTCAATGTTACAAGTATTGTGTACAAGTCACAATGAATCGTCATGTCCTCAGCAAGCTGCTAGGTGAGTGCCAATTCTTTCTAAAAATACTTGAGATACATTCATTTTATTATAAAAAAATAGGTATAATGATGTGTGAGATTGTAAACTTGACATAACAGGGGAATGGGGAATATGTTAGACATAAACTGAAAGAAAGAACTAAGAAGCTGTGCTAATTTCAATGCATCCTAGTTCCTTAGCTTGTGATTGAAGGCTGTAAATTTTATTATAGATGTATTTCAATTGGCCTAAGCAGTGATTAGCATAGCAACGAAAGTTCTTGTAACGACAAAAGCTCAGGGTGAAAGGTTAAAATCTGCATAGATGTGTAGGTGTCCAGGAATCTAAGTGCTTGATTCTTTGATGTCGCCGCAGTATATTGTTTCTATGCTCAATCGGCCAACATTTGTACTCAATCCATAAAAGTGGTTTGGCAAACTACGCGAAACCTATTCTCAATTGAGATTCAGCGTAAGAATTTGAGCATGAGCTTCAACTAGTATAGAAAGCATACGTAGAAGCGCGTGCCCAATTGTTGAGTTTTTTTCAACATGTCTCGGCTTCAAATTTTTTCTGCCCAAGAAGTCAAGTATGACCTGCAAAAAGTGGAAGTTGTGCGAGAGGGACACTATGCAACGCGCACATGTGTGAAGCAGCTGATAGGTCGATTTGTTCCATTTTCTTCCAAGAACGTTCTCTGCGCACGTAAATGGGCGTGCAACAAGGAAAACAGTTCTTTATCCTTCCACTAAAATGATCGCCTCCCCTTCCTTGCTGTTTCGACAACATCACGTGGGTGTGATGGACAGAGCTGGTACTGTGTAGAGTTCACCTGGGTCGAGAGAGCTGTGATGTATCATTACTTAGGAGGTTCACAAAGTCAGTAGCGTGGTCCTCTCCTTGTGAAATTTTTGCTTTGGAAAGTTTTTTGATGTTTGTCGCTAGCTAGTCCTTTAGAAAACGCTTAATTCTACTGCGAAAAATCCGGTATCCGTCAAAGATGACGAAATGTTCCGAAAGTCGGACATTTTTGCTTACAATTAGTTAAACGAGTTGTGACGAGACCTCTGAAGTGCGACTTCGCTGCTGCTCAGTCAAGGGCTAGGTCCATTTGGCCAACATTTTTACCTTCCCAAACACCTTCAGGGGCTACGAAATTTTGGGATGTGCTTGCTACAGTTATGCTGCAGGTCGTCGTACACCTATGTGGAAACGTTCTTATGCCGGGTGCTCAGAAGGTTGTCGTCAACAGGAGAATGACGCCCGTAGCCCCTATCTTGGAATATACCTAGTGGAAATTTTGGAAACTGGAAAGCGCTCCTTACAATGAAGCTTCGAAGCAATCGATTCTGTGTACATTTGTTGCAACATCCTTAGCCTTACACAGCAACCTCATTCCGAGCCGTCTGCCAGCACCTTCTCGGGATTTCAACTTAAAGAAGTGAACTTGCTTAAATTACTGCTTTTACGTCTTCGATTAAAACCTTCAAAAAAAAGCAGAGACCTGAGCTCTTTCAGAATACAGTAGCAGCACAAGAAAGAGGAAGAAATGTGCTTGCTGATAATGTGTAACAATATGGCAATTGAAAGAAAAATTTCCGAAAAAATGTCTAATAAATTATGACAGATTAAAACCCGCATAAATTTCTGGACAATCTAATAGCTGCAGGCAATGTTGATAAAATCACTTAACCTAAAGACTCTTTTGAAAGAAGAGAAACAGCAAACTCGGAGTGAACCAACTCGCAATACCTTACTTCAGAAGCAAGATCAAAGTAGTAAACGAATTGCAAGGCTTTCTGGCCCACCCCCAGTGGTGAGCAAACTCACTTGTTTTGTTTAGATTCAAGTTGTCCATGTCCCAGGATCTCTCTTAGTGTTCTTACTGCACGTTTTATTTTGTTGAAATCATCAAGGGATAGTTCCAAAGTTTTCTTAGTCAGGCAAGAGAAATCGAAAGAAAGAAGTCCGATTAATTGGTAGAAGTTCGCATGCCTTCAACTG